>OY740784.1:73204344-73366201 GCA_963514005.1 Raja brachyura
AGGGTGGGCGTGCAAATGCGACCTGCACATGTACGGTACAGCCCTGCATTTCCTTCCTTCACCGGAGATGTGATCGGTGGTAAAACAGGTGGAGGAGATCGAAACAGCATCCTTGGCGACGAAACTGGGGACCTTGGCAGGGGTCGAGGCGGCATGGCTATGGGCGAAACGACGGATCAGCAGTGGATGGCAATGGTGGTATGGTCGGGCTGATGCCGCTGGATGTGGATGGAAGTATACCTGTGCAGTCAAGATAATGCGGTGGTGGTGCTGGTTCGTTCACAGGCAAGATGTGCCGTCTATTACGTCTGTAGGTGCCGCCATCGGCATTGACCAGATATGTACGTGGTTCGGGAGCAGTTCCAGAAATTACACCGAGGTGATCGTGACCTTTTTCTGTTTGTAAATGGACCACTTGTCCCTTGGAAGTGGTCTGCTCGTCTTGTCATACCATCCTTTTTGAATGTTACGTTTTTGTTGTAGCCTAGACTGGATTTCGGTGTGCGCACTTGCGGTACTTGTGCCTGTTTCGCCGCAGGCAATGTGGTTCGGGTCTGCCTTCACATCAGTCGCTGTGCGGGTGAACCCAATAACGGGTTATGGGAGATGCGCAGGTTGCGCAGGTCTAGATAAATGTCTGATCTTGCCCTTTTGAGATTTTACCATCATTTGTTTGGCACTCCTGACAGCACATTCAGCCAGCCTGTTTGACTGTGGGTATTCGGGGTTGCTGGTGATATGATGAACACCCAAGTGTGTAGCAAAGTCTTTGAGGTACTGATCATATTGAATGGCGGTGCAGGCTCGAAGGGCCGAATGGCCTACTTCTGCACCTATTTTCTGTTTTGCAATATTTGGTGCAGGATATGGGTATTGGTTGAGTTAGTAGTTGAGGCAGGCACTATAACAACATTTAACAGACAGGTACAAACCTAAAGAAAAGTTTAGAGGAATAGAAACAAAATGCTGGAATAATACAGCGGGTCAGGCAATATCTCTTGAGAAAATGGACAGGTGGCATTTTGGGTCGGTCCCTTCTGCACGTTTAGACGTTTGGAGGGATGTAGGCTAAACATGAGCAGGTGGGACTAGTGTAGATGGAGCATCTTGGTCAGCATGGGGAAATTGGGCTGAAGTTTGTTTCCGTGCCATATGACTATGACAAGGAAATGGGTGAAGTTGAATTTGAGAATGGAGGCGAGAATTTTAAATTAAAGAATTTAAAGAATTCACACGTTTCCCTATCATAGACCTTTTCTCAGCAGCATTGACTAGAAACGGAGGGGAAAGTCATTTTGTGCACCAATCAGCGTGGATGAGCTTTAATGAGGAACATTGCAAAAACATACAAATGCATATTTATAACGTCAAACAACAATTGTAGTTCTAAAAAAGACAAAATGATCAAGTAACTCAATGGGTCGGGCAGCTATTCTGGAGAGCATGCATAGGTGATGTTTTGGGTCGGGATCCTTCTTCAAGTTCAGAGATACTGTCTGACCCGCTCAGTTACTCCAGCAATTTGTATCTTTTTTTGTAAACTAGTTCCTTGGTTCTAAATTGTAGTCCTAAATTTGACAGACAAGTGTGCCTTTCCGATAAATGAACAATCTCAAAGTAAACAATATCTCGATTGATGGAAACCAATTTCTGACAGGTAATGCAATATTTTTCAGGTGATAGACAGTGTCGGTGCATGATAAATGAGAGTTTTCAGTATGAAACATAATCTGGTCAATTGAAAAGTGGCATTTCTATAATTTGATAATAAAGGTTAATTTCTTTGTGCAGAAATTTTTGGGCCTCAACTCTTCAACTGTCAATGATAAACACTTGTCAGGATACAGTCCCCACAAATAATTTTCCTTATGCCTTTTTCAGTCTTCCCACAGTTGGAAAGCATGCTATACTGTTGGGGGGTCCTCATCCCCTTCTTATTCTACCCATTGTCTTGTGAACTAGATCCATTACTTTACTGACTAGGGAAAGGGAACTTATTCTGAGAGGTTACACAAAAGGCTGGAGAAACTCAGCGGGTGCAGGGGCATCTAAGGAGCGAAGGAGATAGGCGACGTTTCGTGTCGAGACCCTTCTTCAGACCCTTATTCTGAGAGGTGTTCTTTTATGCAAGCACTGCATTCACTGTGTAAACATTATTTAGATCTTTATTGACTCTTATTGAATTTGTGAAGGACACAACTGTCCATGATAGCTCTCACCTGGTCTTTCTCCATCCTATTGTCATCTGCAGGATGATATTTTAATGCAGGCTTACTATGTTTATCATATCATATATCTCTATTATATTAAAACTCTGTGTGTGTCTGCCGACAGCCGTCCGCCTGCCGCCCGGCTGCCACGTTTTCCCCCTTCATTTCCCTGCTCCACCAAAACCAGACCCTCAGAAGCCGCCGTTTTTTCCATTTAGCCAGACGTTATGCTTGTACATTACCAAAGGCGCTCCTTGTTACGTTTAGATGTTGTTACGTACACCATTTTTAATAAAATCCTCCCCCCCCCCCCCCCCCCCCCCAATTTTTCAAAAGCTTAAAACAATCAAACTGCCCTCACCCACAGAATGTTGGTAAACATTCCATCGTGTGATGTCACAATGCCCAATGCTCACAGATGGCCAATCAGAACGGATCTCATTTACATCTGCCCTCGCACCAGCCCCAGCCCCCCCTCCCCCATCTGATGTTCCAGCATGTTCCATTGCGCGATGTCACAGTGCCATCCGTCACAGATGGCCAATCGCAATGGATCTCATTTACGTCTGCCTTAGCTCCAGCACCAGCAGCCTGTGTCGAAGCGCTTGATCACGTGTGTGGGAATAGAGAAAGAGGATTGGGGGTGATAGGGAATGGGGAATAGATGGACTGTCCCTACCCCTCCCCCTCCCTCACTACCATCCCACTCTTTCCCCTCTCTCCCCCCAACACTCTCCCCCTCCCTCCACACTCTTCCCCCTCCCTTCCCTACCCCATCTCCCTACTCCCCATCCCTCCCCCCTCCCCCACACCTCTCTCACCCTTCCCCATCCCTCTCTGCTCCCCCACCCCTCTCCATCTCCCTCTCCTAACCCCTCTCCCTCTCCTCCCCCTCTCACCCCATCCCTCTCTTCCACACCCCCCTTCCCTCTCCCCCACCCCTATTCACTCTCTCCCCTCCCCCATCTCCCCTCCCCACATCTCCCTCCCCCTCCCCTAACTCTTCCCCCTCCCTTAACTCCTCCCCTCCCCACACCTCTCCTCCCCCCTCTCCATCTCCCTCTCCTCATCCCTCATCCCTCTCCCTCCTCCTGCAACCCCCATCCCTCTCTCCCATTCCCTCTTCTCACCGCCATTCCCTCTCTCCCCCACCCACTCTTCCCCCTCCCTCCACACTCTTCGCCCTCTCTCCCCTACCCCATTTCCCCCCTCCCCTCCCTCCCCCTCTCCCACACCTCTCTCTCCATCCCCACTCACACGTCTCTCCTCCCCCCTCCATCTCCCTCCTCACCCCTCCCCCCTCCTCCTCCTCCCACCCCATCCCTCTCTCCCCCACCCACTTCCCTCTCCCCTCCACTTTTTCCCCTAACCCTCTCTCCCTCTTCTACCACACCCCCTAACCCCCTCCCACTTCCACCACCCCCCCACCCATCTCCCCCTCCCCACTTTTCCACTTCTCTCCCCCCCATCCCCCACCGCTCTCTCTCCCCGTCCCTTCCCCCTCCCTCCCCACTCTCCCCCTCCCTCCACACTCTTCCCCCTCTCTCCCCTTCTACCTCTCCCTCCTCCTCCCTCTCCCCCACCTTCTCTCTCCCCCCTCTCTCACCCCCTCCCCGAACTATCTCTCACCCCCTCCCCACCCCTCCTCCCCTTCCCCTCTCTCTCCCCCCTCCATCTCCCTCTCTCCTCACCCCTCCCTCCTCCCCTCCCACCCCCTCTCTACCCCCATTTCCACCACTCCCCCTACCCATCTCCCCCTCCCCACTCTTCCACTTCTATCCCCCCATCCCCCACCCCTCACTCTCCCCCTCCCTTCCCCCTCCCTCCCCACTCTCCCCCTCCCTCCGCACTCTCCCCCTCGCTCCCCTTCCACCTCTCCCTCCTCCTTCCTCCTCCCTCTTCCCCACCCTCTCTCTCCCCCCTCCCCCACCCCTCTCACCCCTCCCCGAACCCTCTCTCACCCCCTCCCCACCCCTGCTCCCCTTCCCCTCTCTCTCCCCCTCCATCTCCCTCTCCTCACCCCTCCCTCCTCCCCTCCCACCCCCTCTCTCCCCCTCCCTCACCCCTCTTCACCCCCATCTCCCCCCACCTATTCCCCTCTCTCTTGCGCCACTCCCCGCTACCCCACTCCCGCTCACCCCCCATTCTTCCCCTCTCCCTCCCCCTCCCCACCACCCTCCCTCCCCATTCTCTCTCTCCCCCCTCCTCTCTCTCCCCTTCCACTCTCTCTCTCTCCTCTCTCTCCCCCTCCACTCTCTCCCCTCCCCCTCTTCCTCCCCCTTTCCTCTCCCCGCCACCTCTCCCTTTCCTCCCCTCTTCTCCACCACCCCTCTTCCCCTCTCCCCTCCCCTTCCCCCACCCCTCTCTAGCCCCCTCACCCCCTCCTCCCACCCTCTTCCCTCTCTCCCCAACCCCCTTCCTTCTCTCCCCTACCCCTTCCCTCTCCCCCTTCCCCCTACCCCTGTCCCTCTTCCACCACTCCCTCCCACCCCCTCCCCCTACCCCTCTGTCCCTCTTCAACCACTCCCCCACCCCTCTCCCCCCCACTTTTCCACTTCTCTCCCTCTCCCTCCCCTCTCTCCCGCGCACACCATTTTTCCCTACCCCTCTCTCCCTCTTCCACCACTCCCCCACCCCCTCCCTTCCCACTCTCCCACTTCCACCACTCCCCCTACCCCCTCTCCCCCTCCCTCCTCACTCTTCCACTTCTCTCTCCTTCCCCCCCTCCCACCCCACCTCTCTCCCTCCCCTGCCCTCTCTCTCCCCCTATCTCCCCCAACCCTTTCCCCTACTCCTCTCTCCCTCTTCCACCACTCCCCCTTCCCCCTCTCTCTCCCACTTCCACCACTCTCCCCTACACCTCTCCCCCTCCCTCCTCACTCTTCCACTTCTCTCTCCTTCCCCCAGCCCCTCCCACCCCACCCCACCTCTCTCCCTCCCCTGCCCTCTCTCTCCCCCTATCTCCCCCAACCCTTTCCCCTACTCCTCTCTCCCTCTTCCACCACTCCCCCTTCCCCCTCTCTCTCCCACTTCCACCACTCTCCCCTACACCTCTCACCCTCCCTCCCCACTTCCACTTCTCTCACCCCCATCCCCCACATGTCCCCTTCTCCCTCCCCCACCCCTCTCTTCCCTTTCCCTCCCCACTCTTCCCCCTCTCTCCGCTTTCCCGCTCCCTCCTCACTCTTCCCCCTACCACTCTCCCCTCCCTACACACTCTTCACCCCTCTCTCATCCCCTCCCTGAATCCTCTCACGCCCTCCCCCACCCCCTCTCCTCCTCCCTCTCCCCCTCTCCATCTCTCCTCACCGCTTCTACCCCCTCTCTCCCCACCCCTCTTCATCCCCATCTCCCCCCCACCCCCTTCCCCTCACTCTTGCACCACTCCCTGCTACCCCTCTTCTCCTCACTCCCCACTCTTCCCCTCTCCCTCCCCTCCCCACCTCTTGCCCTCTCCTTTCTCTCTCTCTCCCCCTCCTCTCTCACCCCTCTCTCTCCCCACCTCTCTCCCTCTCCTTTCTCTCTCTCTCCCTCCCCCTCCACTCTGTCTCCACCTCTCCCCTACCCCTCTTTCTCCCCCTCTCCTTTCCCCTCCACCTCCCTTTCCTCCCCTCTTCTCCATAACCCCTCTCCTCTCACCTTCCCCTCTCCTCTCCCCTCACCTTCCCCTTACCCCACCCCTCTCTACCCCCCTCACCCACCCTCAGGGACATACTGCCCCCCCTGCAACCGCACGTTGGGGGAACAGACCCAACAGGTCTGGACTTGGTCTAGTATTATATAAATATACATCAGGAATATGAGCAAAATTGGTGTCCTTGTTGCACAATTGTAAATCAGGAGGCAGTCCACCAATGCCTTGTATAAATGTACATCACCATGGAAAGATGCAAAGCTATTATTTTAGCTGTGAATTGACCGTTCTTCATTCAAGCACTTAAACAGCATTTTGGGTTAATTTCCATTTTCTAGCATTCACTGCCTTGCTGTTCCCATGGTGGCCCATCACCTTGGTTGGTTGAATGCATGCAGGAGTTCTGAAAGTGACCCATCAACTAAATGGATGAGTGCATGATTTCAAATAACTAGACCATGTCTCCAAAGATTTGCTATAGTTCTCTCACGCTGTAGAAACCCAACAGCATACCAGTTATCTTACACACTGAGATAGATATATAGACCTTGCAGAGGCAATAATGAACCTCATAGGGAAGGAGAAAAGAGCACAGAATAACGTGTCTTTTTTACAGAGCATATTTTTCACATTGAGTTGGGGAACTTGGAGACAGTGGACCAACATCATCAGAACATGATCTATTTTGGAGTAAAGTATATTTCCCCATTGTAAAAAAGGTGATTTTAGTAACTATCCTAGAGAATGAAAGTCTATTTACTCAGCCAAATGTAAAGACTCACAACACTAATTGAAGTCTACCAATGAACTACATCTTCTTAAACACTGCACCAGAGCAAACAAAGTCTACTAACTTACCAGAAACGTTAATTTAGACAGATTACCAATGCAACAAACAGAGCTTATGACAAAATTAGAACAAAACCTGCCAAAGAAAAAAGGAGTATTCTTTCAGCAAAGGCAAGGATTATATAATTACAGAATATTAATAGATTAAATGTCATTTTCTAGTACCAAGAGGCTAAACTAGATTGAAGGAGAACTACCCAAATATGCAGCCGGGAGTTCTAATGTCATTGTGAGCAGCTCTTCAGCAAACATACCTCATGCGTAATACCTTCCCTGTTCCAAACACATTGACAAATATTGGATGGTCTATAATTAACTATCTTGATAATTGACCAAATCATGCCAGAAGAATTGTTTGAGGGAAGCACAATAACAATTAAAAGTCATTTTGATAGCTACTATGTTAGGAAAGATTTAGAGCGATATGGGCTAAACCCAAGCAACTAGGATTAGTTTAGATGGGGCATCTTTATCAACATAAATACATTTTGACCAAGGGCCACTTTCCATGCTGTATAATTCAATTTTTAGGTTTTAAGTGGTACCAATTGGAACTGCTGCCATTCAGCCATTTAAATGGGTGGAAATCCTGGACTTCCACATATGCTGTAAAACATCGGGGTTACTGACAGATTCGGTAGGCTGAATTATGTTGAGAGATGACCATTTGGGGGATGACAACAGCTCAGACCTGCCACAAAATCCAAAGCTCCCTTAACTTCAATAGGGATTTTAGATTTTTAAATGTGGTCGCAGAGGGAAAGTTGACAAAAATAGGAACTGCTAGAAACGCTCAGCACGTCAGGGGCATCTGACGCAAGGTTGCAGACCCAAAACAGTGATTCATTATCTTTCCACAGACGCTTCCTCATTTGCTGAATAATTCTAACTTTTTCTGTTTTTGCTTTAGGTTCCTAGAATCTGCAGATTTTTAAAATTTTTCATGGAGTTACTTTTTTAAAATCATTATTTTACTTTAATTTTCAAATTTTTTCGTAGTTTATTTTTGAATAGATTTTAATTTCTTTAATTTAAATTGTTTGAAAGAGTGTGTTTAACAAGGTTTTTTACAGCCTTTGCAGCTGGCAAAGTTCTATCCCCCATTTTGCCAACTGTCAGAGGCTGTCAAATGCCTTCAGGGGGAAAGGGAAGGTTTCTAGAAGGATCTAGTTACAGACTTCAGGAAACATGTCCCCAATCAGCATCAATGGAGTTGGTAGAAAAGTTTGAAAGCACGCATCATCAGACTCAGGAAAAGCTTCTTCACCTCCCGTAATCAGGCTTCAGAATGGTCTCTCCATAAGCTATAGTACTGCAAGATTCACTTGCACTCCATTGTGAACATTGGACTTTGTCTCTGGAACTAGTCCACTACAATACTGGGAACTATATACTGCACTCTGCATCTTCCCCTTTCATCGACCTATTGTGCGTCAGTTTGGCTTGATTGTATTTATATTTAGTATAGTATTATCTGATTTGATTGGATAACATGCAAAACAAGATTTCCACTGTACCATGTTGCGACAATAAACCCAAACCTAAACCCAATGTTTGCCGCCATTGACTTGGTTTCCATTGGGACAATGATTGATTTACGCAGAATCAGTGAGCATTGACCTTGTGGAACATTGATGTGGAGAGGGATATGAGGAGCAACCTCCCTGGAATTAGCAACACAAATAGATAGGGTGGTAAAGAAGGTGTGTGGCATGCATGCCTTCATTGGTCAGGAAGTCATTTTGCAGTTTTACAAACTTTAGTTATGTTGCATTTGAAGCATTGTATGCAGTTCTGGTTGCCGCGTTACATGAAGAAGCTCATCAGGATGTAGCCTAGATTAGAGTATTAGCTATAAGGGGAGTTTGGACAAAGTTGGATTGTTTTCCATCAAGATGAGAGGAGAGAAAAAGTTAAGGAGATTTATGAAACAAGTTTTTTTACACAGAAGGTGCCTGGAAAGCACTGCCAGGTAAAGTGGTGGGAGCAATATTTCAGAAGCATTTAGACAAGCACATTAATTGGCAGGTAATGGAGGGATATAGAGCATGTGCGGATATATAAGAATAGTTTCGGATTGGCATCATGTTGTGGACCGAAGGGCCTGTTGTTTGAAAGAGGTTCAAGACACTAGTTCAAGATTATTCTTCCATACTACCTAACCCCACCCCCACCCCCAACTTCCAACTCCTTGTGGCCTTCTAGAAATCTGCTTGTTTCCTTCTTACAATATATTCAGTGAAATTACCTCTGCCACCATCTGTGTTAGAGAATTCCATTGGTTCACTAGGTGTGAAGAGATTTCTCCTCATTTCAGTTGCTAATGTGTTTAACCTGTAGTCTGAGATGGTGACGCTTCATTCCAGAATGTCCCAGCAAGGGAAACATCCTCCCAGCCTGTGAAGTTTGGGACATTTAATTCCGATCTCATTCTTCTGAACTCATTGCTGGAATTATATTATTGTATTTAATTGTAGTTGTTGGAAACCAACCTGTTTTCTCTCTTTCTCAGTTCAGACAGTCTTTGACCTGAAACATTACCTTAGTTTCGCTTCCAACAGATATTGCCTAAATTGCTGAGTGCTTCCAGCATTTTGTATTTTTATTATAGTGAAAAGAGTTGAGTCAAGATATGTTGGAAGGAACTGCAGTTGCTGGTTTGGAGGAACATCAACTCATATTTCGCTTGGGCAGTTTTCAACCCAGTGGTATGAATCTTGATTTCTCTAACTTCAGATAACCCTCTCTCTCCATCCCTCCCCCACCCAGTCGCACTAGGTTCCCATTCTCACCTAACTAACAGTTAACAATGGCCAGCTTCCTTTATCGTTGTTACTTTTTTGCATATTTCATTCGTTTGTTTTATATCTCTCTACATCACTCTCATTTCCCTTTCCCCGACTATTCTGAAGAAGGGTCTTGACTCGAAATGTCGCCCATTTCATCTCTCCAGAGATGCTGCCTGTCCCGCTGTCTATCTTTAGTTGAGTCAAACCTTAATATCTCTAGTTTCCCTCTCCCCTGACAGTCTGAAGAAGCGTCTCAATCCAAAATGCATCTGTTCCTTTTCTCCAGAGATGCTGCCTGACCCGCTAAGTTACTCCAGCAATTTGTGTCTATCATTAGTTGAGTTAATCTCCCCTTCATTGCACACATTCTATTAGCATGTATTCTTTCTTTGGTAAGGAGATCACAACTGCACACAATACTCTTGGTGTGGTCTCGTACAGCTTTGCGTATTTGTAATAAGGCATTCTTCCTCGTGCATCAAAACCTTTTGCAATGAAGGTGAATTGGTCTTCCTCGCTGATGCTACAACTATGTTTACTTTCAGCAGCTGGTGTTCAACACCCAGATTTTTTTCAACAGCAATCGTTCGCAATCTACACTGTTTGAATAATACTCTACCTTTCTATTTCTCTGACCAAAATGGATAACTTTGCATTTATCCATGTTGCATTGCTCATCTACTCAAAACCAAATGGCATATTGGTTTTCATAACAAGAAGAGTTGAGTATAGGAGCAAAGAGGTCAGGGCTGGATTTACGTATATGCTAGACAAGCTTAAGCTTAGGGCCTCGAGATCTAGGGGAGGGCCTAATCACCTCGCTGCCTCACCGGACCCGTTGAACCTCGCCGCCACACCGACCATCCGTCCACCGGGACCTCCTAATCTTTTCCCGCTGACCCTGGCCACTCCACGGCCCTCCAGCAGCCCGCAGCTATCGCCGTCGTCTTACCTACAGCCTGGACTCACGGGCCTGAAGCTTCCACGCTGCAGACTCCTAGTCCCCCAGGTTTGACTGTGCTGGGTCCTCGTGCTAATCAGCCAACCCTGGTAATCTCAGTGGCTGTTCCACTGGGTCTTCCCCATTCCACTCAAACCATGTAACCCCAGCTCTTCCCCACCTACACTACAGTCCTCATACCCCCCTACCCCTGACCACCCACCACCCTTCCATGAGACATCCAGAACAAGGGGCCACAGTTTAAGAATAGGGAGTAAGCCATTTAGAACGGAGACGAGAAAACACTTTTTCTCACAGAGAGTGGTGAGTCTGTGGAATTCTCTGCCTCAGAGGGTGGTGGAGGCAGGTTCTCTGGATGCTTTAAAGAGAGAGCTAGATAGGGCTCTTAAAAATAGCGGAGTCAGGGGATATGGGGAGAGGGCAAAAACGGGGTACTGATTGGGGATGATCAGCCATGATCACATTGAATGGAGGTGCTGGCTCGAAGTGCCAAATGGCCTACTCCTGCACTTATTGTCTATTGTCTATTGCCTCAGTCCACTCACCTGCCTTCCTCCGGTCCCAACCCCCAACCCTGCCATGTGTTCACCATCCCCCCTGACCTCCCCCTCTCAGATACCGAACGGTCTGTCCTCAGCAGAGGCCTCACCCAGGGCTGGCCTTAGGAGGTGCAGGGCTCAATTGGGAACAATTTTGGTGAGCCCCAGGTTCCCATCCAAGGTCTGTAGATTCATAGAAATATAATTAAAGTCTATTATAGACTTTATATCTCTATGGCAGAATGGAAACTAATCAAAATGCGACAATGGACCAAACAGATCTAAGCTACATTTTAATATAAAATTGCATACATGTAAGCCTACAAGTAACAAACACAATGTGTAGATCACCTCTGAAAAGTACGTGGTTACAATATCACTTGTTTTAGTGACTGTGAAATGAAAAAAAATTGAAAAAAGTAAATTAAATAGATCCTGGAAAACCAATAACCATTGGTAAAAAACCAGTCCAGGCATTACATTTTGGGCTTCAGCCCCATCCTACCCTTTGGGCCTCTACCCCATCCTAACTGTGTGTTAGTTGTCTGTGCATGATGTGTATGTGGGAGGGAAGGAGAGAAGGGAGGAAGGACAGAAGGGAGGGAGGGAAGTAGAGAAAGGAGAGAGGGAAGGAGAGAAAGAAGGGGTGGAGTGAATGAGAGAAGGGAAAAGAGAGAGGAAGGAGAGAAGGGAGGGAGGGAAGAAGGGAAGGAGAGAATGGAGGGAGACGGCCGGCGGCAGGAGTGGATGCCGGGGTCCGGGCGGACGGGTGTGAGCTGTGGCTGATGTTTGTAAACGTTGCTCCAACTCCTGGCCCAGCCCTCCGTATATTACATAGAAACATAGAAACATAGAAATTATATTGCTCACTGCATCTCCCCAGGGAGAGAGAGAGGTGGAGCCGGGGCTGTGTGCGTGAAGCACGGCGACTGGAGGGGCGGGAGCACTGCCCCAGACCCTGAGGGAATGACCCACCTCCTCCACTCCCCCTTCTCCATTCCCCCTCACGCCCCCCTCCCCATCTCCCCCTTTCTTCCCCCTCCACCCCTCTACTCTCTCTCCGCCCCTCCCCCCTCTACCTGGGGTACATCTACCTGAGCCAAGAGTAGATTACTCTGGTGCGGGGCCCAATTGGGAGCAATCGGTCCAATCGGCTTAAGGCCGGCCCTGGCCTCACCCATGTACCCCTCTGTCCCCACCTCAATGAGTTCAACGTCCACCGTGATTTGGAGCTCTTCTTCCGTCACCTCTGCCTTATACCGTTCTTCCATGGGAAGGAGTCCTCGCCCCCATTGATGACCCCTTTTCCCATCTCCAACGGACCCCCTCTCCATGGGACCCCCTTTCCCATCTCCAACGGACAGGGCAATGTCCACCAATTTTTATAATATCCTATGTTCCTGGGCATTCGAGTTGCTGAACCAGGCCTTGATGCAACCAGTCAATACAGTGTCTACCGTACACCTATAAAAGTTCAAGAGATAATAGACAAGAGATTATCTGTTGACATACCAATTCTCCTCTCTCTTCCAAAGAAGTACAAACTTGGAAATGTTGACCTTTCAAAGGGACACTGAGTGTCCTTGGACACATGTTAGGTTTGCAAACAAGAGGATTTCAATATGGGCTTTCTTTATGAGTGCCTTAATGTGCTGGATTAATAACACACCTTCAGTGATATCCACACACAAAAACATGTTGTTGACTCTCACCCACCAGCAACCCGTCGATGAAGGTGGGTTCATGGATTCTTGGCCTTCCTCTTCGAATGCCAACAGTCAGCTTCTTTTTCTCACTGATGTTGAGACCATGGTTGTTGTTCCAGCATCATTCAACTGGACGATCAATCTCACTCATTACCCACAATTCATCCAACAACTGTGGTATAATTGCCGAATTTCAAGATGGAGTTGGAACTGTGCCTGGCCTCACATTCATGGGTAGAGAGTGACTACAGCAGGGGGTTGAGCACACAGCCTGAGGTTTATCGAGGAGGAACTGTTGTTATTAATTCATACTGCGAGGAAGTCGAGGATCAAGTTGAAATAAGATGTGCAGAGACCTAGTTCCCTGTGCTTGCTAACAAGTTTAGAGGGGATGATGGTGTTGAACGCTGAGGTGCTGTTGATGAACACCAGCCTGATGTATGTTCTCATTATCCAAGTGGTCCTATGCGGAGTGGAGAGCCAGTGAGATCACATCCCCATTGATTCATTCTGGCGATTGGTAAATTGTACTTGGTGCAGTTTCTTGCTAAGGTTGGAGTTGATATGTGCCATAATCATACTCACAAAGGATTTCATAACCATGGACGTTACTATGCCAGATGGTAGTCATTGAGGTACAGTATGTCACCTTACTCTTTTTGGGCACCAGTATTATTGATGCCCTTTTAAAGCACCTCGAATCTTAGTAATGAGCGGTTTAAGATATCTGCAAAAACTCCAGTTAGTTGGTCCACATAAGTTTTGAAAACGTGATCAGTTACGCCATCAGGTCCAGAGACTTTCTAAGGGTTTGCCCTCATGAAGGCGATTCTGACAAAACTCTCAATTACTCAGATTACAATACCATTGGAGGATATGGGAGCCTGACAAGGCACATCAGTGTTTTCCATTTCAAACCGTATAAAATGCATCAAGCTAATCCGGGAGTGATGCCTCACTGTTGTTTGAGTTGCCACTTGGTTTCACCCTTTAGTAACTGATGGTGTGTAATTCCTGCTACAGCTACCAAATATCCGTCACATCCTCCAATTTAGACCAAAAGTCTCTCTTAGTCTTTTTTGGTGGCTTTATCGAGGTCTTACCTGGACTTCCTGTTTGTGGCTGTGTCTTCAGAATGCCCAAGATCTGATCCTCAGAAGAGTGGGGTCCTCCTGGGTTCATCCAAGGCTTCTGTTTGGCAAACACTCAGATGGTTTTGGTAGGAATACACTCCTTCACCTATTCGTTCAGGTATGCTGCCAAGTCCTTGAATATCGTCTAGTCTACCGATTCCAAGTCATTCCTCTGCCTCCCCTGACCAGATCTGTGCAGTCCTCACTGCTGGGGGTGTACCCTTCATTCGCTGCATATATGCACAGCTAACTGATCTGACCTCAAAAGTGAGGGCGAAGGATAGAGCGATAGGCATCTCTGATGATGGAATAGCAATGGATGTGGGTGTCTGATCTTTTCAAACTGGCCTCGTTGAAGTCCCAGACTATGATAGGAAAGATGTCGGGGCACGGCATCTGGTGTTTATTGACCACTGCATGCAGCTACTCCAGTGCTGGACGATATGTCTGCTGAGGTGTGTCTACACCGCAGTCGCATGGATTGATTAATATTCGGGGATTATAAAATTATGTGGAAGTAGCAGCCATTCATTCAAAACAAGAATCAGTCTTCAAAACAGGCAGCATCCCTTGTTGAAAAAGTCTCCAGAGGTCTGAAAAAGGGTTCCGAACTGAAACATCACCTATTCTTTTTCTCCAGAGATGCTGCATGACCTGCTGAGTTACTCCAGCATTTTGTGTCTATCTTCTGTGTAAGCTATCATCTGCAGATGCTTCCTACATACAAGTCTTCAGAATATCTGTTCTAATGTACATAGAAAGTAGTAATCGAAAGGACAACTTCACAAACAGAAAGGCTGCCTAGACTCAGGAATATGACTCATTCTCATATGAATCAGCAGAATATAAAACATTAGGGGTCATTTAATTGGGGTACATCAAACCAAGAAAGTTCATCTGATATGAATTCCAATTTACAGGGAAAAAGCTCCCAGACTTATTTGTCACTTGGCACATCAAACCTGGTCATACACGTATTTGTCTCTCCATCAATAACGGGGTGTTTGTGTACGCAAGAGTGTCAGCCCTCACACCAGAAGCTTTTAGATTATCCATATGAATAAGATACACAATGCAGGAGTAACTCAGAGGGTCAGGCAGCATCTTCAAATTAGAGAAATCAATATTCATATCGCAGAGTTGTAAACTGCCCAAGCAAAATATGAGGTGCTGCTCCTCCAATTTACATGTGGCCTCACTCTGACAGTGGAGGAGGCCCAGGTCAGAAAGGTCAGTATGGGAAGGGGAGTTAAAGTGTTTGGCAACCGGGAGATCGCTTAGCCCAAGGCGGACTGAGCGTAGGTGTTCAGCGAAACGATCGCCCAGTCTGTTGTCTTGCCAATATTTAGGAGTCCACACCGTTAACAGTTGATACAGTGGATGAGGTTGGTGGAGGTGCTGATGAACGTCTGCCACATCTGAAAAGACTGTCAGGGCCTCTGGATGAAGTCAAGGGAGGAGGTAACGGGACAGGTGTTGTAGCCCTAGTCACCCCAGGAGGCCAAATGGGTGGTGTAGTAGGGAATTTTAGAAATTGTAAGGAAGACGAGTAGGTTATAGTTTGGATAACCCTGGAGTTCACATACAGGGGAGCATGATGGGAAAATGGCCAGGAATGTAGTCAGAATAGCAAAGCTAAAACATTTTGCTGGAAAACGAGTTTCCTTGCTGAATGGCCAAATTGCCGTAGGGCCGAATGGCTTACTCCTGCACCTATTGTCTATTGTCAGTAGGGGGGAAAATAGTTCTTTGGAGCTCTGCGTGGGTTCTTATCTGTTGCAATCGTGCATTCCAAGCTGCCCATGATCAATGTGTTTTAATCAGGGACGTCTCCCAAAGGTTAACAAATGACCTATTTTCCAAGGGATTCCATTTGGCGGGTGGTAAGGCTGTTTTGCTTAAAGATTGCTGCAAATACTATTGGGTATGACACGAATGAATGTATAGATACTGAGAATGTCTGAAGAGTGCTTGCACAGCTTTTCTTTTGTGTAAAGGTTTTCATTCTGAATAAAGTTTATTTTTGGAAATTAAAATTAATTCTCTTGATGAATAAAGCCTTTTATAACCAACCAGTTTCAACCTCTTTTTGAGTGATGTTGTTCAATAGATCACAACAGTAGCAATAGAGCGCACAGAAGCATGGCGGTGCAGGCTCGAAGGGCTGAATGGCCTACTCCTGCACCTATTTTCTATGTTTCTATGTTGCCTAGAATGGAGGGCTGTCGTTATCAGGAAGATCAGATCGGCTGGCTTTATTCTCACTGGAACGTAGGAAGCTGAGGACTGACCTTATGGAGGTTTATGAAATTATACGGAGCATAAATAGGATAGATGGTCAGAGTCTTTTTCCCAGGGAATGGGGAGACATGAATGAGAAGGCACAAGTTTAAGATGAGAAGGGAGAAATGTAAAGGAAATTTGACGGGTGGCTTCTTACACATGGGAATGTGGAGCAAGCTGTCAGAGAAAGTGATAGAGGCTGATCCAAAATATATCAGTTAAAAGGTTTTTGACAGGCACGTACAAGAAAGGCGTTGAGAATACATTCCTACTGCAGACAAATGTAATTAACAGAGATAAACAACGGTTGCGTGCAAGTACAGTCTATTTCTGTGCTCTGTTTCTATGATTCTCTGAATTACATAGAAAAGGTAATGAGTTAATGTAGGTGGAATTAGCGGGTTAGGAAAGTGGTTAGAAAGAGAATTTATGGTATCCTTCAGATTACTATCAGTACCATATTTTTATGCAACTTTTTGCAGGCAGCATACAGAGGAAAAGTTGTTTATTCACATACTGACCTTTCAAAGTTGAAATCAGCAGTCAGAGGTACTGTGGTAATTAACTGGTGTTTAAGCAATTTAAATGCATAAGCGATCCTATGATCGCCCTGTTCATTCCATGGACACGTCCCCCTGGAATGCAAAGTACAGCTGTCTCCTTCATGATAAACTCATCGTTGGTGTAAAGTGAGTAGACCAGGGGGCTAAGCATGCAAATTTAAGGTTCACCTGCGCTGATGGTGAAAGAGGAAGGGATGTTGTTACCCATCTGCGCTGATTGAGGTCTGCCGATGTGGAAGTTGATGCAAAGGGAGATACAGAAACCCAGATCTCTGAGGTCTGAGATATATTTCAAGGGTATGTTAGTGTTGAACACCGAGCGGTAGTCAATGAAAAGAACCTGAATTTTACTTTGGAGTTACGTGAGTGATTCCGTGAAGAAGCCCGCCAGTCCACATGCGCGTCATTACGTCTGACGCATGGCACAATGACAGACTGGTAGGCGCGTTGCTCCTCCAGCGGTAAGTTTAAAAAAACCCTCAGGTAAGTGTTTAAAACTTAGTTGAGGTCGTTTTCTTGGGTCGATAATTTTTGTTACAGGAGCAAGTACGAACCAATGTAGAAAATGACTATGGTGAAGTTGAGGCAGGCTGCCGGAGAGCAGCTATGGAAGACCACGGGAGTGTGGCTAGCGGGGCGGCCGCCTATCTCACCTTCCGAGTCGCTGGCGGCACGGCCAGTGGCTTCAGACTTGGTGTCACTTGAGAGCACCCTGGCTACTCCGTTGGGACGAAAAGCCACTAAGAAGTCTGTAAGGCCAGTTGACTTGGACGAGTCGGGCCAGGAGGGTTCCCCTCCCACAATGTATAGCGCCTCTGGACGTTTGTCCAGGATGGAGCTCCTGATGGAGAGGATGCTCCATCACGATATGCTCCAACAAGAGGAGTTAAATCACCATGGGTCTCCAGGAAGTGAGGCTCCAGAAGATACTGAAGTTGCTTGCCTCAGGCATCACAGCTTTCGCCAGGTCGGTGGGTGGAGGGCCCCTGTCTGAGGTGCACCAGGATGCTCTGGCCCTAATGTGCAATGCACATTTTGAAATAAACTGCCTAAGAAAAAGTGCCATCCGTCCTACTCTGACGCCCAAGTTTGCGGCACTTTGCAAATCCAGCAATGTGCAACCACCGAAACTTTTGTTCGGTGAAGTACTGTCAAAACGGGTCAGGGAGCTGGACGATGAGGCAAAAACGGTCAGCCTCATGAAAGCCCTGCCGGCTAGCAAAACTCCACATCGGCAGCAGCACCCCTACAAACGGTTTGCTGAAACTGGTTCAGGCCAAGGACCAAGCCGGCCCTTGACAAACATGTGCAGTTGGCGCACTCCAACATTCTTGCCCCCCAAAACCCGGGGGCAGAAATATCCACCGGCAACCATGGAGGTAGGTGGGTCTGGTTCTTTTCATAACATATCATGTGTGGATCAGTTACAAGTTGGTGGGAGATTACACTTGTTTTTCAATGAATGGTGTTGGATAACATCAGATTTGTCTATACTGCACAGTATACAAGGGTTCTGAATCGAAATCCTTCTCAATTTGCGTCCACCCACACAGCATACACCAAGCCGACATTGGTTTTTTCACAACAAGAGTCTTTGGATGTACGAGCTGAAATTGAAATGTTATATAAAAAAGGGGGAATTGTGAAGTCGGTTCATCAATCTCACCAATTTGTGTCTAATATATTTCCTAGGCAAAAGAAGGATGGTGGATGTCGAATCATCCTTGATTTAACTCGAATTAATACAGTATAAACTTTTCAAAATGGAAACTTTTGTTACTGCCAAACAACTGGTTTCCAAAGGATGTTATATGACATGTATTGACCTTAAAGATGCATACTATTCAGTACCCATTCATTGCGATCACCGGAGATATTTGAAGTTTAGCTGGATGAGGCTACTATGGCAGTTTAAAGCATTGCCTAATGGGTTAACTTTGGCCCCTAGATTATTTATAAAATTGTTAAAACCGGTGTTGGGTCTACTCCGGGCTCAGAATCATATTGTAATGGCTTATTTGGATGATGTCCTAATCATAGGAAAAACTCGGAAATCAGCTGAATCATCTGTTTCAGCTACCAAACTAATGTTTGAGAGATTGGGGCTTCTCATCCATCCAGTTAAATCCAAATTGATACCATCTAGAGTTATTGATTATTTGGGATTCACCATTAATTCAACTCACATGTCTGTGACTCTGCCTAGGGGCAAGAGATCAGAATTAATAGAAGCTTGTAACAATCTTGTTGTTGAGCAGCAACCTTCTATTCAACATGTAGCTAGTATAATTGGCAAATTAGTGGCTGCTTTTCCTGCTGCACAGTTTGGGCCTTTACATTATCAAAATTTACAATGTGCAAAGGAGCAGGCACTCACAATACATGCAGGTCACTTCAATAGACCCATGCGGTTACCAGCTGAAGCCATTGCTGAGTTACAGTGGTGGATAGCGAATATTTGGCATTGCTCCAGTAAAATTCTGATTGAGAATCGTTCAGTTATTTTACAAACTGATGTTAGTGCTCTAGGATGGGGAGCTACTGATACCATCTCTAGCTGCAGTGGCAGATGGAATATGCATGAAGCATTAATTCTTCAATCATATGTTGGGAGCACTCTATGGCCTGAAGGCGTATTGAACTAGTATTCATGAGTTGCATGTACAGCTTCAGATTTACAACACTGCAGCAGTAGCATACGTTAATCACATGGGTGTATCAAGTCTGTATCCTGTGATAAATTGGCTAACCTTATGTGGCACTGGTGTATTACAAGAAACATCTAGGTTTCAGCTATCTACTTATCAGGTAGATTCAACATGGTGGCGGACACCAGGTCACAAAAATTCGATGACAACACAGAATGGATGTTGAATCATGAAATATTTAATGATATTGTCACTCGGTATGGCGTACCAGATATCGATTTGTTTGCATCCAGACTAAATCACCAGTTATCAAAGTATGTTTCATGGGAACCAGACCCAGGGACAGTAGCATTAGATGCATTCTCGCTACACTGGGGTGGAATGTTTTTATATGCATTTCCCCCATTTTGTCTCATCAGTCAATGCTTGCTTAAGATCAAGCAGTACCAAAAAACAGTACATCTCTCATATCAAGAAATGGGAGGTGTTCTGCTTGCAGTCGAACATATCATATCACACCGCAAACATATCGGATGTGTTGGAATTTCTTTCAACACTATATTTTGATGAGCAACGTGCTATAGTGCCATCAACAGTGGCAGGAGTGCCTTATCATCGTATTCTCTGTTGGGTCTCACCCTTTAATATCCAGGTTCATGAAGGGCATTTTTAACTGTAATCCCCCCAGGCCCAGGTACTCATAGATTTGGGATGTGAGCGTGGTACTCACGCTGCTTCGCCAGTGGGCTCCAGCTACATCCCTGTCTTTGCCCAGGCTCACTCTCAAAGCGGCCATGCTCATGGCGCTGGTTTCTGCGCAATGCGTCCAGACATTGCAGAAGCTGCAGCTGGACAGGATGGTTTCATCTGTAAATAACATAACGTTTTATGTTTATGATTTAATTAAGCAGAGCAGGCCAGGGGCGTCAGGGCTTAAACATATTTATGGCATACCCCATAGACCTTTGGTTATGTGTGGTTACGCACTTACAGCAGTATATCAAGGTCACCAAGAGCCTCAGAGGCTCCGAATTAACGATATTCACCAGTCACAAAAAGCCTCATAAGAAGGTGTCGGTACAGACCATTTCAAGGTGGTTAAAACAGGTTCTGGCTTGTGCGGGAGTGGACACTGACATTTTTAAATCTCACTCCAGCAGGGCTGCATCAACATCAGCAGCGAGGGCACTGGACGTCCCTCTCAACCAAATCCTCGCGGCCGCAGGATGGTCAAATGAACGGACTTTTCAAAGATTCTATAATTAACCTCCTTCCACACCGGGGGTATTTGCCCACTCCATTTTAGATTCTGTTTTATAGCTTCCTCCCGGGAGAGAGGGGTCACTATTGTTTTTCTTTTAAAGCATCAACATGTTTATGTCTGTGTCATGTTTGAATGCATTATTTATTATTTACTCATCCTGGGTCAACTGAGGCAGTGTGTCGCATGGACTCATATCCACGGCATGAAATCACACAGCTTTGAAATCTTCACGGAATCACTCACGTGACTTCGAAGTAAAATAGTAAGATTAGACGAGAACTTACCAGTTTGAAGTTTGATCTTTATTTTATGAGGAGTTACGATGAGCGATTACGTGCCCTCCGCTCCCAACCCTCGTATCATGAAGGTCATCTGGTAATTCTAGTCTTCTCTATGTCACTTCAACTACTGTTATCTGTGATTTCACACTGCTACTTTGAAGATTGACGTGCATGCGGACTGGCTGGCTTCTTCACGTAATCGCTCATCGTAACTCCTCATAAAATAAAGATCAAATTTCAAACTGGTAAGTTCTCATTTAAACTTACTATTATACGTTCCTGTTATTCAGATGGTCCAGAGCTGAGTGGAGGGCCAGTAAGATGGCATCTGCTGTTGACCTGTTGTGATGATAAATTGAAGCAGATCTCGGCCATTTTTAAGGCAAAAGCTGATTCACACAATAACCAAGCTTGCAATACACTTTATTACAGTGGATGTAAGTGCCACTGGATGATGGTCATCAAGGCAGGGCGCCATGCTCTTCCTGACCATTGGTACAATAGATAGGTGCCCTTTCAAAGCAGGTGGGAGCATCAGTCCACAGAAGCAAGAGGTGAAGATGTCCCTGACTTCACTGGCTCATGTGGCTTAGCACAGCTCCAATGCCATCTATAAATTTGCCAACAACGTCATTATTGTTGGCTAAATCACATGTGGCAATGAGCCAGTGTACAGGGGAGAGATAGAATATTGGTTGAGAGGTTGATGATTATCACAACACCAATCTCTGGCTCAATGTCAATGAAACAAAGGAACTAATTGTTGACTTCAGAACGGGAGACCACGCACTAGTTTTCATTAGTAGGACCGTAGTGGATAGATTTTGCAGCATCAAATTACTCAGCATTTTGATTTTGGATGAGCTATACCAGCACATAGATGTAATTATGAGGAAGGCACATCAGTGTCTTTACAATCTAGAAGTGTAAGGAGATTTGGCATGGCTGAATACTGTAACAAACTTATGCCAGCACAGTGGGGCAGCGGTAGAGTTGCTGCCTTGCAGTCCCAGAGGACCGGGTTCGATTCTGACTATGGGTGTTGTCTGTACAGAGTTTGTATATCCTCCCTGTGCATGTGGGTTATCTCCGGGTGCTCTGGTTACCTCCCACACTCCCACACTCCAAAGATGTGCTGGTTTGTAGGTTAATTTGCTTTCATAAATGGTAAATTGTCCCTAATGTCTAGGATAGTGCTAGTGTACAGGGTATTCGTTGATCAGCGCGGACTCAATGGGTCGAAGGGTTTCTTTCCAAGCTGTATCTCTAAAGTGAAGTAAAATCTAAAGATGCACTGTAGAAAGTATCCCAACTGTGTGCATTATGGCTATGTATGACAATTCTGATGCACAGATATGTCTGCGCAGCAGTGAGTTTGAGCTCTCAGCCCGGTCCATCACAGCAACACTCCTCTTCAAAAGTATCTAGATGAGATGTGCTCAAGAAGGCAGCGTTTATCATCAAGGAACCCCACTATTTGGCCATGCCCTCTTCTCACTGCTACCATCGGGCAGGAGGTACAAAAGCCAGAAGTTACGCATCACCTTTGGCTTCAGGAACAGCTACATTCCTACAACTATCAGGTTGCTGAACATACCCGCACTAACCCCAATCTTACGTCGGCAACTGAACACCATCTGAACACCTTTTGCACTGCCATGGAATTGTTTTTATCTAATTGTATTTTGCACTGATGTCTTTTTTTTGTTTTAGCCTTGTTTTACTGTCTTTCAGAATCGATGTGTAATTGATGTATAATTTATGTTGTAGCGGCGTTTGCTGGCGCACGCAGGTATCGAGCCCGGCGGTCACGTGACTCGGGAGGGGCTGCTGTTTTCACGTGATTGTGTTGCTGACCACCATTGTGGTCAGACGTGTTTGTAGAGTCCTGTAAGCCAAGGAGCTATTGAGTTAATAAATCAGTTTGGAAAACTTGGTTGTTGCCTTTGCATCCATATATAACCATATAACCATTAGAGCACGGAAACAGGCCTTCTCGGCCCTTCCAGTCCGTGCCAACCATTTATTTTCCTCTATTCCCCTTATTTTCCCACCTACCTGCACTCAGACCATACCCCTCCATTCCCTTCCCGTCCATATACCTATCCACTTTACTTTTAAATGTTAAAATCGATCCTGCCTCCACCACTTCTGCAGGAAGATCATTCCACACAGCCACCACTCTCTGAGTAAAGAAGTTCCCCCTCATGTTACCCCTAAACTTCTGTCCCTTAATTCTCATGTCATGCCCTCTTGTTTGAATCTTTCCTACCCTCAATGGGAAAAGCTTATCCACGTCAACTGTCTATCCCTTTCATCATTTTAAAGACCTCAATCAAGTCCCCCCTTAACCTTCTGCGCTCCAAAGAATAAAGACCTAACTTGTTCAACCTTTCTCTGTTACTTAGTTGCTGGAACCCAGGCAACATTCTAGTAAATCTCCTCTGTACTCTCTCTATTTTGTTGACATCCTTCCTATAATTAGGCGACCAAAATTGTACACCATACTCCAGAATTGGTCTTACCAATGCCTTGTACAATTTTAACATTACTTCCCTACTCCTATATTCAATGCTCTGATTTATAAAGGCCAGCACACCAAAAGCTTTCTTTACCACCCTATCCACATGCGATTCCACCTTCAGGGAACTATGCACAGTTATTCCTAGATCCCTCTGTTCCACAGCATTCCTCAATTCCCTACAATTTACCATGTACGTCCTATTTTGATTTGTCCTGCCAAGATGTAGAACCTCACACTTATCAGCATTAAACTCCATCTGCCATCTTTCAGCCCACTCTTCCAAATCTTTCTGTAGACTTTGAAAATCTACTTCATTATCCACAGCACCCCCTATCTTAGTATCATCTGCATACTTACTTATCCAATTTTCCGCCCCATCATCTAGATCATTGATGTATATGACAAACAACAGTGGACCCAACACCGATCCCTGAGGCACCCCACTGGTCACCGGCTTCCAACCTGACAAACAGCCATCCACCATTACTCTCTGGTATCTCCCATTCAGCCACTGTTGAATCCATCTTGCTATTCCGCCATTAACACCCAAAGATTGAACCTTCTTAACCAACCTTCCATGGGGAACCTTGTCAAAGGCCTTACTGAAATCCATATAGACAACATCCACTGCTTTACCCTCATCAATTTCCCTAGTAACCTCTTCAAAAAATTCAAGAAGGTTTGTCAAACATGACCTTCCAGGCACAAATCCATGTTGACTGTTCCTGATCAGACCCTGTTTATCCAGATGCTTATATATATTATCTCTAAGTGTCCTTTCCATTAATCTGCCCACCACTGACGTCAAACTAACAGGTCTATAATTATTAGGTTTATTCTTTGAACCCTTTTTAAACAATGGAACAACATGCGCAGTACACCAATCCTCCGGCACTATTCCCGTTTCTAATGACATCTGAAATATTTCTGTCATAGCCCCTGCTATTTCTACACTAACTTCCCTCAATGTCTTAGGGAATATCCTGTCTGGACCTGGAGACTTATCCACTTTTATATTTTTCAAAAGTGTCAGTACTTCCTCCTCTTTGAATCTCATAGTTTCCATAGCTACTCTACTTTTTTCCCTTACCTCACAGAGTTCAATATCCTTCTCCTTGGTGAATACCGAAGTAAAGAAATTGTTCAATATCTCCCCCATCTCTTTTGGCTCTGCAGATAGCTGTCCATTCTGGCTCTCTAATGGTCCAATTTTATCCCTAGTTATCCTTTTGATATTAATATAGCTGTAGAAACCCTTTGGATTTACTTTCACCTTTCTTGCCAAAGCAACCTCATGTCTTCTTTTAGCTTTTCTTATTTCTTTCTTAAGATTCTTTTTACATTCCTTATACTCATCTAGCACCTAATTTACTCCCTGCCTCCTATAATTATTGTAGATATCTCTCTTTTTTCAAACCAAGTGTCCAATTTCCCTTGAAAACCATGGCTCTTTCCGATTTTTACTATTTCCTTTCAACCGAACAGGGACATAAAGATTCTGTACTCTTACAATTTCCCCTTTAAATGTTCTCCATTTCTCTTCTACATCCTTCCCATAAAACAAAATGTCCCAATTCACTCATTTTAAATCATTATGCATTCCCTCAGTTAGCCTTTCTCCAATCAAAAATCTCAACCCTAGGTCCAGTTCTGACTCTCTCCATTATTATATTGAAACTAATGGTATTGCGATCACTGGTCCCGAAGTGCTAACCAACGCATACCTCTGTCACCTGAACTCCACCAAATTGGTGACCCCGACCGGTCTAGCCATCGATAGACAAGAGATCATGCAGGAGGACTACGTCCCCGCAGAATCGGCCGGCGCGAGGCAGGGCTCACCGGGCTTCAAGGTACCTTCCTTTTGGCCAGATCAACCTCAGGTGTGGTTCGCCCACGTTGAGGCACAGTTCCATCTGCATCGAATAATTACGGATTACACGATGTACTTCCATGTGGTAGGATTGTGCCTCAAGGTTGTTGCCGTACATTAGAGACCCACTGACAATCGCAAAGTATGAAGGTTTGAAGGCCCTGCGGTTACATACCTTCGGTCTCAGCTGTAGAGACAGGGCGGCGAAGATCCTGCACATGGGCAGTGTCGGCGATCGGCGTCCATCCACTATCATGGCGAAGATGCTGGCCCTGATGGACGGGCTTCGTCCATGTCTGCTTTTCGAACAGGCGTTCTTGGAGCACGTGACAGACGAGGTCCGTTTGATGCTCAATGGGGCCGATTTCAGCGATCCCCAGCACCTCGCGGAGAGAGCCGACGAGTTGTGGACCCACAGATGGCGGGACATTTGTTCTTTCACCCGCCCCACTGCCACGGCACATGTGCAACTGAGACGACATTGGGACGAAGGTCAGGATCCGCCCAGCGCCGAAGAAGCATCGCCGCTGCCAGAAGTGTACAGCCAATGACGTTGGTGCCACTACCATCTCCATTACGGTGTGGAAGCCCAAAGATGTCGAAGCCCCTGTTCATTTCAGGGAAATGCCTTGGCCGATCGCCATAGAAGCAAACGCGACCAGCCCAAACGAACACCTCTATGTCCGGGATAGCCACTCCGGCCATCGTTTCCCGGTCGACTCCAGTGCCATAGCCAGCATCCTGCCACCGACTGCTGAGATACCCACGTCGGTAAGGTAGGACCCTTCCTCTCAGTCGTTAAAATCCGGAAGTGGCCGCGCTGGCTGGCAGCTGCGGCTCACCTGCAGTCCGTCTGTTTTTTTCGTTTTTTTTGTTGTATTTTAGTGATTGTTGTAGTAGAACTTTGTTTTATTAGGTTGTGTATGTGGGGTGATGGGGGGGGGGGGGGGGGAGAAACAGAGTTTTAGTCTCTAGAGGGATGCGTGTCCCCCGTCACCGTCTGTTCTGAGGCCTAATGGCGGAGCGGCGGCGGTGGTCCGGCTTGTAGCTGCGGTGCTCCAGCGGCGGCGGCAGCCCAGCTTAGAGCTGCGGTGCCCCAGGGGCGTCGGAGGCCTGGATTGCCTCAGAGCAGAGGGAGAACTAGGAGGGATGAAGACAATGACTGAAGACTTTTGCCTTCCACCACAGTGAGGAGGTGCCTGGTGAACTCATTGTGGTAGATGTTAGATATGTGTTTATTGTGTGTTTTGTTTTTTTATTATATGTTATATGGTAACAATTTCATTCAGACCGAAAGGAATCTAATCTAATCTAATGGGAGCGACATTCGCACTTACGGTACGCAGACCTTGGAGTTAAATTTCAACTCCCACCCGTATAGGTGGAAGTTCACCGTTGCTGACGTCACCCATCCGATATTGGGGGCCGATTTTCTGCGCGCATTCTCCCTGCTGGTCGATGTGCGAGGCGGGCGAATGTTTCCATTGTCGGACCTGTGCCCTGCCAAGCCGCAGGCCCCAATAGCAACTCGCCGAGGTAGCTGAGATCCAGCAGCCCTTCTCACTGAATTCCCAGGGATGCTCATGCCCCGGTTCGAACGGGCCGTGTCCCGTCATGGCATGGTCTACCACATTCCCACCGAGGGCCCACTGGTTCACCCCCACGCGCGCCGCCTCCCGCCCAATAAACTGTGCATCGCACGAGACGAGTTCCAGCTTATGGAAGGCATGGGGATTGTCCGGCGGTCGGGCTTGAGCTTATGGTGCCCAAAGCGTCCGGGAGTTGGAGACCATGCGGTGATTACAGGCGTCTAAACGCAGTAACCACAGCAGATCGGTTCACAGTCCCGAACATCCAAGATTTCTCGGCACATTTGGAGGGCGCCGCCTTCTTCTCGAAGGTCGACCTTGTCCGCGGGTATAATCAGATTCCGGTCCATCCTGACGACGTCCCTAAGACGGCCACCATCACCCCTTTCGGCCTTTTCGAATGGATAAGAATGCCCTTTGGCCTCAAGCTTTCCAAAGGTTAATGGATCAGGTCGGGCGGGGTTTGCCGTTCATATTCATCTATCTCGATGATATTCTGGTGGCCAGCAACTCGCAGGCTGAACACGTTAAACACCTCCGCCTGCTCTTCGAATGGCTGCGTAAGCATGGGTTGGTGATCAAGGCCGCGAAGTGCCAGTTCAGATTACGCTCCATCTCCTTTTTAGGTCACAGCACAACCTGCTACAGCGTGCAACTGCTGCCTGAGAAGGTCGACGCAATCCGTCGCTTCCCGAGGCCACTATCCATCAAGGGCCTGCAGGAATTCATCAGAATGGTCAATTTCTACCACCAATTCGTCCAGTCAGCAACCGCCATCATGGGGCCGTTGTTCCAATGTCTGGCAGGCAAGCCCAAGGACCTGGTTTGGTCCAAGGAGGCAGGGATAGCTTTCGAGGGGGTCTAGAGCGCGCTGGCCAATGCCACCATACTGGTACACCCTAGGGCATCGGGCATCGGCCCTCACGGCTCTCACCATGGATGCGTCGGACGTCGCGGTGGGTACTGTCCTCGAGTAGCGGGTAGGTAACCGCTGGCTGCTGCTGGTGTTTTTCAGCAGGCAGCTGCGGGCCCCGGAGATCAAGTACAGCAGTTTCGATCGGGAGCTCCTCGCACTTTACCTAGCGATCCAACATTTCCGTTATTTCCTAGAGGGCCACGGGTTTTCTGCATTCAGGTGTCCGACCCCTGGTCTGCCAGGCAACCAGCGGCACCTCGCCTATATACGCCCAACGGGCTGATGCTGGCATGGAGGATTACCGCAATGCTGAATCGGGTCTCAAGCTGGCTGAGGTGCCTTGTGGCACTGTGGGCATGCGAGTCATTTGCGATGTCTCAACGGGTAAAGCCGCCCAATTGTCCGTATTGCCTGGAGACGTCGGATTTTTGACACCATCCACAGCCTAGCTCACCCGTCTGCGCCACCTCTGGCCTGGCACGGGTTACGAAAGCAGGTCGCAGCATGGGCCCACGCTTGTATCCCCTGTCAGACTTCCAAGGTGCAGAGGCATGTGCGCCCGCCCGTGCAGGATTTTGCTGTTCCAGATGGCAGGTTCCTGCACATCCATGTTGATCTGGTGGGTCCCTTGCCGTGTTCGCGTGGGGCCACTCACGTACTAACCATCATGGATAGGTTCACCAGGTGGGCGGAGGCAACTGATACCTCTGCTGAGACTTGTGCACGCACTCTTGTCTCCAATTGAATCGCTCGTTTCGGGGTCCCTTTAGATAATACTACCGATCGTGGGGCCCAGTTCACGTCCTCCCTGTGGTGTGGTGTGGCGCACTGTACAGCGCGAATCTGTACCAGACCACCACGTATCATCCGGAGTCGAACGGTTTGGTCGAGCGGTTTCACAGACACCTTAAGTCGGCGATCAAGGCCCGCTCACCAGCCCCGATTGGGTTGACCAGTTGCCCTGGGTTCTCCTAGGCATCAGAACTACGCCTAAGGAAGACCTTGACACCTCCTCGGCTAAGCTGGTTTACGGCTCTGTTTTGCAGTTACCTGGGGATTTTTTGCCCACCACCCGTGATCAGGAGGTCGCGGCTTCAGTGGTGCTAGCTGACCTTCGCGACCGGGCGCGCGCGTTGGTCCCGGTCCCCACTTCCTGACACGGGTCGTCCACGGTGCATGTGCCTACTATGTTACGGGACTGGTTATGTTACCAGAGACTGGTACCTCGACGTTCACGTTGGACATTGGTGGCAGCGATGAGTTTGTCTCCGTCAGCCGTCTTAAGCCAGCCCACGTTAACGAGGATAGCCCGGTGGCTGTGGCCATTCCGCGGCGTAGAGGGCGTCCACAGGCCGTTTTGCCGACCTCCGCAGCTGTTACCACGGGTTATGTTTCACCCGTGGTACGCCCGCGACCTTGTTTGATTTTTTTGCATCCCTCCGGTTCTGTTTTGCCGTTCCCGAACCCTCCCCCCCCCCCGTGACCTCCGACTATGGTCGAACCGTCCGGTTACCCATGCGTTTCCATACCGCGGATTCTGAGGGGGGCCATGTAGCGGCGCCTGCTGGTGCACGCAGGTATCAAACCAAACGTTCGGAAGCCGTGGTCACATGACTCGGGATGGGCTGCTGTTTTTGCGCAGTTTCACTTTCGCGCCACAGTTGTGTTGCTGACCACCGTTGTGGTCAGACATGTTTGCGGAGACCTGTATGCCAAGGAGCTATTGAGTTAATAAATCAGTTCGGAAAACTTGGTTGTCGTCTTTGCATCCGCCGAAGTGTGTTATTTGTGTTTTTGGATGTTGTCTGCGTCCTTATGCATGTGATACTGCTGCAAGCAAGATTTTCATTGTACCTGTACTTCACCATGCTGGTGCATATGATGATACACTGTACTTGAGTTTACTGGAATAGAATGATAAAGCATTTGAATACATGGCTGGAGAGATACTGGAAGGGACAGGACTTTCTATTGTGTAATGTTTAATGTACTCCATCTCTGTGCATCCAAGAGCAATGCAAAGTCCAGTGTACCCCAGGTCTGAGAGACTGGGAGCAGTGAAGTGCCCATTGATCTCCAGCTCTGAATTCCGGGAACAATGCAGTGTCAATGCATCAATTTCTAAAAGACACAGAGCTATACAGCAATGAAAGAGGCCCTTCAGCCCACCTTGTCCACACTGACCGAGTTGACATACTGGGCTAGTCCCATTTGCTTGCATTTGGCCAATAACCCTCTAAATCTTCCTCTATATATAAGTGTTCAAATGCCTTTTAAAAGTCACATTGTATCCATTTCGATAGTTTCGTTTGGCAGCTCAGTTTAGATACAAACTACCTTCTGAGTGATAAAAGTTGCTCGAGGTCTGTCTTAAATCTCTCTCCGTTCCCTGTCAGTCAATGCCCTCTATTTTTAGAATCAATTCCTCAATCCCGAGGAAAAGACTATGAGTGTTCTCTTTTATTCATACCACTTACTCACCTCAATAAGCTTACCCCTTAGTCTCATATTCTCCAAAGTCCCAACCTTTTGCACACAAGCTACTCAACCTAACCTACTTAATGGCCCCCAAGTTACTCAACCAAGTACCCAACTGACTACTATGCAGTCCATTTCAGTGCTGGAGCGGCAGCAGGGGATTTTAACTTGGCTGAGTCAGTGTATTTCAGTGTGGGAAGAGCAGCGGGAGAACTGAAAAGACAGCCATTGGGTTGGTTGAGTGATCAAAAGTAACTAACTGAGCAACCAGTAAAAAGAAGGCAAGGTGTAGCGAAGTGGCCTATTAGGAGCAGCTGTGTTGAGCAGAAGTGCTGTGTTGAGGCTTTGGCACAAGAGGCTTCGGCGAGTAGGCTGAGAAGAAGGGGTAAAGATGCAGGCTGCTGTTTCTCGTGTGTGATTCTTTTACATTTTTCCTCTTGGCTTTGGTGCATGTGAAGGAAGGTAGAAAGATCCAATGTTCCTCCTGCAGGATGTGGGAAGTCTGGAAAACTGCTGGTGTCCCTTATGACGATACCTGTGGGTATTGTGTTCAGGTGCAGCACCAGCTTCTGCACATCTGGATGCTCGCGGTGGTGACCGTGGATGGTTGTGGTCCCGACCATGGGGGAAAATGAAGGAGGACTGACCAAATTTTTTGCCTTTCACCACAGTGATGAATGCTGTGGTAGATGTTTGTGTTAAATTTATATTGGGTACTGTGTGTTCTTTTTTTATTGTACCGCTGTTGGCAAATTCATTTCACTACACTTTATGTGCATGTGACGAATAAAACTTGACTTGACTTGACTTGACCTTAAAGACCGCATTAGGGAACTGGAGCACTGGAGACCTCAGGGGTGAGAGCAGTAGCAGTCAGGTCTGTGGCAGTCAGGTGCAGTGTGCAGTGGACCATAGAGATGGGGTGCATATTAGGGGGCATTGGACACTGCATTCTTTACAAACTCCCTGTGTGGAGATGCATTGGATATTGTAACATTCTTGGTTCTCTGGAGTTAGGATGGGCTGCATGCTGCACCGCAGCTCCCTGAGCTGAGGTGAGTTGGATTCTGGACTTCATCGTTGTCATTGTGTTGGAGACGGCAATGCTCCTGAATGCCTAGGCATGGACTGAACTGGCTACAGCATGACTTCCAGTTTCCAAAGGCTGAAATAAACATGGCTCACGGGCTGTGAATAAATCAAATCAACTTTATTTGTCACATACACATACAAGATGTATAATTAAATGAAAGTGGCAATGCTTGCGGGATTGTACAGAACAACAGAACAGATCAGAACCAGTATTTACATTTTTTTTAAAAGAAGATACAAAACAGTATTTACGCCCTGGTGAGATCAGTTTACAGTCCTGATGGCCTGTGGGAAGAAACTCCATCTCATCCTCTCTGTTTTTGCTGCGTGACAGCGGAGGCGTTTGCCTGACCATGGCAACTGGAACAGTCCGTTGCTATGGTGGTAGGGGTCCTTTATGATCTTGTTGGCTCTGGATCTGCACCTCCTGCAAGGGCCGGAGTAAAGTTCCTGTGGCGCGTTCGGCCGAACGCACTACTCTCTGTGGAGCCTTTCTGTCCTGGGCAGAGCTGCCAGATAGAGATGTTTCCATTCAGGATACTTTCTACAGCACCAGAGTAGAAGGATTGAAGGATCCTCAGAGAGACTCCAAATTTCCTCAGCTGCCTAAGGTGGTAAAGGCACTGCCTTGCCTTTCTCACCAGTGCGGCAGTGTGTGTTGTCCATGTCAGATCGTCTGTGATGTGGACTCCCAGTTGTTTAAAGCTGCTCACCCTATCCACAGTAGTCCCATTAATCTCCAGTGGCGTGTATGTCCTTGGTTGTTGTGAGAAGTCATTGTCTTGACACCATATTACTGCGCTCCATCTCATTCCTGTACTCCTTCTCATCAGTGTTCAACACTCAAGACCCACTACTGTGATGTAATCTGCAAACTTGTAAACAGACTTAGCGCAGAACTTGGCCTTACAGTCATGAGTATAGCAAGGGGCTGAGAAAATATTCTTGTGTGTCACTGGTGTTGTATGTATATGGACATTCAAATTATTGATGCATGTTCAGACACTGCCTCTGGATCAGATCCCACCAGCCAAGGAGACAAATGATATTTAGTGGCCTGAGGCGAAAATAAGGAATGGACACTATTATTGGCAAAATGATTCTTTGAGATCTTTCAGGTTTTGTCAAGGATACATAGTCACATAGATATATAGACAATAGGTACAGGAGTAGGCCATTCAGTCCTGTGAGCCAGCACCGCCATTCAGTGGGATCATGGTTGAGCATCCACAATCTGCATCCTGTTCCTGCCTTCTCCCCATATCCCTTGATCCCACTAGCCCTAAGAGCTCTATCTAACTCTTTTTTGAATGCATCCAGTGAATCAGTCTCCTCTGCCATCTGTGGGAGAAAATTCCATAAATTCGCAACTCTTTGTGTGAAAAACGTTTTCCTCATCTCAGTTCTAAATGGACTACCCATTATTCTTAAACTGTGGCCCCTGGTTCAGGTTTCCCCCAATAACGAGAACGTTTCCTGCATCTAGCGTGTCTAATCCCTTAATAATTTTATATGTTTCTATATGATCCGCTCTCATCCTAAATTCCAGTGCATACAGCCAGAAGTGGTCAGCCAAACAGCCAGAAGTGGTCGTGCATGTTGGCACAAATGATGTTGGAAAGAAGGGGATGAATATTTTGCAGCGGGACTTCAGAGAGCTCGGAAAAATGCTGAAAAGCAGGACTTCCAGGGTTGTTATCTCCGGTTTGCTTCCAGTTCCTCGTGCTGGCGAGAGCAGGAACAGGGAGATACGGGACCTGAATGTGTGGCTGAGGAACTGGTGCAGGGGGCAGGGATTTAGATTCTTAGATCACTGGGATCTGTTTTGGAGTAAGGGGGAACTGTACAAAAGGGACGATTGCATCTTAACAGGTGGGGGACCAGCATTCTGGCCGGCAGGTTTGCCACTGCTACACGGATGGTTTTAAACTGAATAAGTGGGGTGGGGTGTCAAATGGGATAGTCGAGGACGGAGTTAAAGGGAAAGAGAGTAAAGGGATGGTTAATGACCCCCAGAATTAACGGGAAAGAAAGCTCACAAAGGGATAGGAGAGTATGGCCAAATGTAATAGGGATCGATGTGAAAGGGGCCACTTGTCAACATAATTGTGTAAGGAGTAAGAGTGTTGTAAAAACAAGCCTGAAGGCTTTGTGTCTCAATGCGAGGAACATTCGTAATAAGGTGGATGAGTTGAAGGTGCAGATAGCGATTAATGACTATGCTATAGTTGGGATCACGGAGACATGACTCCAGGGTGACCAAGGCTGGGAGCTGAACATCCAGGGATATTCAATATTCAGGAGGGATAGACGAAAAGGAAAAGGAGGTGGGGTAGCTTTGCTGGTGAGAGAGGAGATTAATGCAATAGAAAGGAAGGACATTAGCGTGAAGGATGTGGAATCGATATGGGTAGAGCTGCGAAACTCTAAGGGGCAGAAAACGCTAGTTGGAGCTGTGTACAGGCCACCTAACAGTAGTATAGGAGTTGGGGATGGCATCAAACAGGAAATTAGAAATGCGTGCAACAAGGGTAACACGGTTACAATGGGTGACTTCAATCTGCATGTAGATTGGGTGAATCAAATTGGCAGGGGTGCTGAGGAAGAGGATTTCTTGGAATGTATGCGGGATAGTTTTCTCAACCAACATGTGGAGGAACCAACGAGAGAACAGGCTATTCTAGACTGGGTATTGAGTAATGAGGAAGGGTTAGTTAGCAGTCTTGTTGTGCATGGCCCCTTGGGCAAGAGTGACCATAATATGGTTGAGTTCTTCATTAGGATGGAGAGTGCCAAAATTAAGTCAGAAACAAGGGTTCTGAACTTGACAAAGGTAACTTTGAAGGTATGAGATGTGAATTGGCCAAGATAGACTGGCAGGTGATTCTTAAAGGGTTGACAGTGGATATGCAATGGAAGGTATTTAAAGACTGCATGGATGAAGTACAAAAATTATTCATACCAGTTTGGCAAAAGAATAAATCGGGGAAGGTGGTGCATCCATGGATAACAAGGGAAATCAGGGATAGTATAAAAACAAAAGATGTGGCATACAAATTTGCCAGAAAAAGCAGCCTACCGGAGGACTGGGAGAAATTCAGAATCCAGCAGAGGAGGACAAAGGGCTTAATTATGAAAGGGAAAATAGATTATGAAACTGGCAGGGAACATAAAAACTGACTGCAAAAGTTTTTTATAGATATGTGAAGAGAAAGAGACTAGTTAAAACAAATGTTGGTCCCTTGCAGTCAGAAACAGGTGAATTGATCATGGGGAACAAGGACATGGCAGACCAATTGAATAACTACTTTGGTTCTGTCTTCACTAAGGAAGACATAAATAATCTGCCGGAAATAGCAGTGGAACGGGGGTCAAATAAGATGGAGGAACTGAGTGAAATCCAGGTTAGCCGGGAGGTGGTGTTGGGTAAATTAAATGGATTGAAGGCCGATAAATCCCCAGGGCCAGATAGTCTGCATCCCAGAGTACTCAAGGAGGTAGCCACAGAAATAGTGGATGCATTAGTGATAATTTTTCAAAATTCCTTAGATTCTGGAGTAGTTCCTGAGGATTGGAGGGTAGCTAATGTAACCCCACTTTTTAAAAAAGGAGGGAGAGAGAAAGCGGGGAATTACAGACCAGTTAGTCTAACATCAGTAGTGGGGAAACTGCTAGAGTCAGTTATTAAAGATGGGATAGCAGCGCATTTGGAAAGTGGTGAAATCATTGGACAAAGTCAGCATGGATTTACGAAAGGTAAATCATGTCTGACAAATCTGATAGATTTTTTCGAGGATGTAACTAATAGAGTGGATAAGGGAGAACCAGTGGATGTGTTATATCTAGACTTTCAGAAGGCTTTCGACAAGGTCCCGCATAAGAGATTAGCATACAAACTTAAAGCACACGGTATTGGGGGTTCAGTATTGATGTGGATAGAGAACTGGCTAGCAGACAGGAGGCAAAGGGTAGGAGTAAACGGGTCCTTTTCAGAATGGCAGGCAGTGACTAGTGGGGTGCCGCAAGACTCAGTGCTGGGACCCCAGCTATTTACAATATATATTAATGATTTGGACGAGGGAATTCAATGCAACATCTCCAAGTTTGCAGATGACACCAAGCTGGGGGGTATAGTTAGGCGTGAGGAGGATGCTTGGAGGCTGCAGGGTGATTTGGATAGGCTGAGTGAATGGGCAGATGCAGTATAATGTGGATAAATGTGAGGTTATCCACTTTGGTGGCAAAAACATAAGGGTAGACTATTATCTGAATGGTGGCAGATTAGGAAAAGGGGAGATGCAACGAGACCTGGGTGGCATGGTACACCAGTCATTGAAAGTAGGCATGCAGGTACAGCAGGCAGTGAAGAAAGCAAATGGTATGTTAGCATTCATAGCGAAAGGATTTGAGTATAGGAGCAGGGAGGTTCTACTGCAATTGTACAGCGTTTTGGTGAGGCCACACCTGGAATATTGCGTACAGTTTTGGTCTCCAAATCGGAGGAAAGACATCCTTGCCCTAGAGGGGGTACAGAGAAGATTCACCAGACTGATTCCTGGGATGTCAGGACTTTCATATGAGGAAAGATTGGATAGACTTGGCTTGTACTTGCTGGAATTTAGAAGAATGAGGGGGGATCTTATAGAAACTTACAAAATTCTTAAGGGGTTGGACAAGCTAGATGCTGGAAGATTGTTCCCGATGTTGGAGGAGTCCAGAACAAGGGGTCACAGTCTAAGGATAAGGGGGAATTCCTTTAGGACCGAGATGAGGAAAACATTCTTTACACAGAGAATGGTGAGTCTCTGGAATTCTCTGCCACAGAAAGTAGTTGAGGCCAGTTCATTGGCTATATTTAAGAGGGCGTTAGATGTGGCACTTGTGGCTAAAGGGATCAGGGGGTATGGAGAGAAGGCAGGTACGGGATACAGAGTTGGATGATCAGCCACAATCACATTGAATGGCGGTGCAGGCTCGAAGGGCCGAATGGCCTACTCCTGCACCTACTTTTCTATGTTTCTATGCATACAAGCCCAGTCGCTCCATTCTTTCATCATATGGCAGTCCCACCATCCCGGGACGTAACCTCGTGAACCTACACTGCACTCCCTCAATAGCAAGAAAGTCTTTCCGCAAATTAGGAAACCAAAACTGCACACAATACTCCAGGTGTGGTCTCTCCAGGGCCTTGTACCACTACAGAAGGACCTCTTTACACTTTTTCTCAACTCTTCTCGTTATGAAGGCCAACATGCCATTAGCTTTCAATGACTATGTACAAGGACACCCAGGTCTCGTTCCACTTCCACTTTTCCTAACCTGACACCATTCAGATAATAATCTGCCTTCCGTTCTTGCCACCAAAGTGGATAACCTCACATTTATCCACATTATACTGCATCTTCCATGCATCCACCCACTCACCCTATCTGCCCAAATCACCCTGCATCCTCATTCAGATTCTGATTCACATTCACATTTATTGTCACATGCACCATTAGGTAGAGTGATATTTAAATTACCATGCAGCCATACAATTAAAAGAACACAAGACAATTAAAAGAGCAATAGAACTTAACATAAACATCCACCACACAAACAGTGATCATTGTGATGAAAAGCAATAAAGTTCAGTCAATAAAGTAGCATCCTCCTCACAGTTCACACTGCCATCCAGCTTTGTGTCATCTACAAATTTGCTAATGTTACTTTTAATTCCTTCATCTAAATCATTAATGTATATTGTAAATAGCTGCGGTCCAGCACCAAGCCTTGCGGCACCCCACTAGTCACTGCCTGCCATTCTGAAAGGGACCAGTTAATCCCTAATCTTTGTTTGCTGTCTGCCAACCAATTTTCCATCCATGTCAATACCCTACCCTCAATACCATCTGCTCTAATTTTGCCCACTAGTCTCCTGTGTGGTACATTATCAAAGGCCTTCAAAGACGGGAACTGGAGAGAGATTTAAGAGGCCTCAGGGGCAACTTTTATCACTCAGAAGGTAGTTTGTCATTATCATTTGGAAGAGGGAATTAGGACCAACGCTGGCAAGTTTGCAGACGACACAAAGCTGGGTGGCAGTGTGAACTGTGAAGAGGATGTTAGGAGGTTGTAGGGTGACCTGGACAGGTTGAGTGAGTGGGCAGATGCGTGACAAATGCAGTATTATATAGATAAATATGAGGTTATCCACTTTGGCGGCAAAAATAAGGGGGCAGATTATTACCTCAATTGGGTTAGGTTAGGTAAGGGGGAGGTACAACGAGACCTGGGAGTCCTTGTACACCAGTCACTGAAGGTTGGCGTGCAGGTACAGCAAGCTAATGGAATGTTGGCCTTCCTATCAAGAGGATTTCAGTATAGGAGTAAAGAGGTTCTTCTACAGATGTATAGGGCTCTGGTAAGACCACATCTGGAGTATTGTGTCCACTTTTGGTCTCTGAGTTTGAAGAAGGACGTCCTTGTGATTGAGGCAGTGCAGCGTAGGTTCACGAGATTGATCCCTGGGATGGCGGGACTATCATATGAGGAAAGATTGAAAAGACTAGGCTTGTGTTCACTGGAGGATGAGGGGATCTTAAGGAAAATATAAAATTATAGAAGGACTGGACAAGCTAGAAGCAGGAAAAATGTTCCCAATGTTGGGCGAGTCCAGAACCAGGGGGCACAGTCTTAGAATAAAGGGGAAGCCATTTAAGACTGAGGTGAGGAAAAACTTTTTCACCCTGAGAGTTGTGAATTTGTGGAATTCCCTGCCACAGAGGGCAGTGGAGGCCAAGTCACTGGATGGATTTAAGAGAGAGTTAGATAGAGCTCTAGGGGCTGGTGGAATCAAGGGATATGGGTAGAAGGCAGGCACGGGTTATTGATTGGGGACGATCAGCCATGATCACAATGAATGGCGGTGCTGTCTCGAAGGGTCGAATGGCCTCCTCCTGCACCTATTTTCTATGTTTCTATGCTTTCTAAAAGTCCAGGTACACTACACCCACTGTCTCTCCCTTGTCCAGTTTACTTGTTACTTCCGCAAAAAATTCCAGAAGATTTGTCAAGCATGATTTCCCCTTCATAAATCTATGCTGACTCGGACCGATCCTGTTACAACTATCCAAATGCGCCGCTATTACATCTTTAATGATCAACTCCAGCATCTTCCCCACCACTGATGTCAGGCTAACTGGTCTATAATTCAGCCTTGTCCCATCAGTTTACCCGACACCATTTCCTGACTGATGTGAATTTCCTTCAGTTCCTCCATCACCCTAGGTTGCCTGTCCTCTAGTACATCTGGGGGATTGTTTGGGAAGATAGAACCAAAGTACCTGTTCAACTCGTCTGCCATTTCCTTGTTCCCCATAATAAATTCACTTATTTCTGTCTTTAAGGGACTCACATTTGTCTTGACTACTTTCTTCCTCTGCACGTACCTGAAGAAGCTTTTCTATCCTCCTTTATATTCTTGGCTAGCTTTCCTTCATGCTTAATCTTTTCTCCCCATATTGCCTTTTTAGTTACCTTCTGTAGCTCTTTAAAAGTTTCCCAATCCTTTGGCATCCCGCTCATCTTTGCTATGTTATAGTTCTTCTCTTTTATTTTTATACTGTCTATGACTTCCCTTATCAGCCATGGTTGGCTTTTACTCCCCTTAGAATCTTTCTTCCTCTTTGGAATGATACACACCAAAAACACTCATTAATTGTTACTGGTGCAAGAGGCCTAGAAGGCTCAGCACAGAATCTTCCCCACAAGAAACTCAGTGATTTTGACCCTTAAGATCCTGGATTAACTGCTGCAAAAATCATTTATTCAAGGTGCGACATTTTATCGCTAACAAGCAACCAGCTGAAATGGAGCTAATCCGCAAGACAAATAAGAAACTGTTCAACCTGTGTCAACTCTTCTACAACGTTAGTCATCAAACTGCAGTGTACAACAACACGTGCATTTCAAGTTGACCTTTAATCATCATTGCAATTCACTAGAGATTAAGGAGAATGGGTTTTAGATTTATCAACCTGTCTGCTAACCTGATAACCTGTCCCCACTATTCATGATTTCTCCATGACAAAGTTGCACAACATACAGTACCTTGTACCAATAACCATATAACCATATAACAATTACAGCACGGAAACAGGCCATCTCGGCCCTTCAAGTCCGTGCCGAACAACTTTTTTCCCTTAGTCCCACCTGCCTGCACTCATACCATAACCCTCCATACCCTTCTCATCCATATGCCTATCCAATTTATTTTTAAATGATACCAACGAACCTGCCGCCACCACTTCCACTGGAAGCTCATTCCACACCGCTACCACTCTCTGAGTAAAGAAGTTCCCCCTCATGTTACCCCTAAACTTCTGCCCCTTAATTCTAAAGTCATGTCCTCTTGTTTGAATCTTCCCTATTCTCAAAGGGAAAAGCTTGTCCATATCAACTCTGTCTATCCCTCTCATCATTTTAAAGACCTCTATCAAGTCCCCCCTTAACCTTCTGCGCTCCAGAGAATAAAGACCTAACTTATTCAACCTATCTCTGTAACTTAGCTGTTGAAACCCAGGCAACATTCTAGTAAATCTCCTCTGTACCCTCTCTATTTTGTTGACATCCTTCCTATAATTGGGCGACCAAACTTGTACACCATACTCCAGATTTGGTCTCACCAATGCCTTGTACAATTTTAACATTACATCCCAGCTTCTATACTCTGATTTATAAAGGCTAGCATACCAAAGGCTTTCTTTACCACCCTATCTATATGAGATTCCACCTTCAAGGAACTATGCACGGTTATTCCCAGATCCCTCTGTTCAACTGTATTCTTCAATTCCCTACCGTTTACCATGTGAACGGTAAAGCTCAACGGTACAGTGAAATAGATCAAATACAGCCTGCAAACCAGATGTCTGCAATGTAATGAAACAGGCTAGAAATACCAGCAAGTCTGGCAATCTCTATGGAGGGAGAACAGCATTGGCTCTTACCTATTGAAATGCCATGGAAATGCCATGGAACTGATACAATAATTCCAGTGACATTGCCTGACCTTCTGGATTTTTGCAGAATTGTCCATTGTTTTAGATATCCTGTAACTAAAGTGATTTATATCGCACAGTTCTAGTATTGTATTTTTTTATGCTCTATTTTCAATCATGTCCTTCCATTTGCTTCACTTCCAACAGATCATCCATGATTTACAAACCTTCAGTATTTGCTCCCCCGCCCCCCCAGTAACAGCACCAGTTGTGTTGGTCAACGTCCATGGCTCTTTACTGTATTGCAGTCATATCCTTTGTTCTCTCCACCTTTCCATCAATGCAGTGGCGGAAATCCTGTGGGGGCAGGGGACACACATCCCCCCTCTGTTTTGAGAGGTTTTTTTGTAATCCGGATTGTAAAAACCGGTGAAATCTCCGTTTTCCGCAAGACATTGGGGGGTGGTACTGAGGATAGAGTGCGGTGTTTGGAGGACGGAGACATGCCCAGGGTCACAACGGCAGCCCTGGACACAGACCTGCGCCTCATTCGCAGCCAGGATCGATCCCGGCCGGCTCTCCGGCGCTGCAATCGCTGCGAACAACCAATGGACCATCCCCGTCCCCATCCGGGTGCCCCCTCCCCCCCCCACACCTGGGATTGGCCAGAGACGTTGGGAGTCAGACGGGCGCGGTGCTCCCAAGCCCACAGCCAGCGCAGAGAAGTAGCACTAAACCCAGCTCAACTTTGCCTCCCCCGCCGGGTTAACCTACAGCCCTGCCTGGACTTAAGGGAAATATGGCCCAGGCTTACAGCCAGTGCGGAGAAGCAGCGCTAGCTCCATGGCCCCAGACTGGTATTCCGTCAATCCAGGCAGGGCTGTAGTTTAACCCAGCGAGAAAGGTAGAGTTGAGCTGCATTTAACACTGGATTGAGCTGTAATTACCATTCACAGGGCCTACGGCAGAAGCCTTCGAAGCCTCGCGTGTGTGTGCAAGTGTGCGCGTGCATGCGGGGCCGCCAAGAAATTGTGTCCCCCCTGTCCCCCGGTCCCCTCCATATTTTGATAGCGATTACCGTCACTGTATCTATGCAATTTAGATTATTCTCAATGCTCCAACTTTTCTAGTTCTGAGGAAGTAGAGGCATTGGTGTTCTTTCTTGGCCATAGGTTCAATGTGAATAGTCCAGGACAAATTGTTGATGATATTTAAGCTTAACAACTTGAAGCTCACAACCATCATAACTTTGGCACCCTTGATCAGAATGGGGGAAGGTACACCAGCTAGTTTCCTGAAGTCAATAACAAGCTCTTCTATCTTGCTGTTCTTGAGGGAGAAGTTGTCGGCTTGACACCGTATTATTAAGCTCTCCTTCCTGCATTCCTTCTCATCATTGTTCGAGGCACAGCCCACAACGGTGATGTAATCTGTGAACTTGTAAATGGAGTTAGAGCAGAACTTGGTGGCAGAGTCCTGTGTGTATGGGGTGTTACTCCAGCTTTTTGTGCCTATCTTTGGTTTAAAGCAGCATATGCCGTTCCTCCCGACACACCTAATCATGTAGAGATTTTGCTATATTTTTATGTAAATTTGAAGGTACATATTTTCAATACAAATTTTTCTTTGAAACAAACAGATTTGACTTCTACAACAACCTACAGCCGCTTTTTTTGGGGTTGACTTGAATTACTGTGCAAATAAGTCAATAAATGATCCTAGGAGATAAAATAGTGCAGGTACTGATTAACAAATAGAGCCAATTTCATTAAAAACTGGTTTCAAATTTGATTGGTCACTGCCCCAAAACTTTCCTCAATTGTTCCAACTGCATTGCTGCATTTTATCCAGCTTTCTATCGCACAGTTCCAGTATTGTATTTTTTTATTCTGAATTCTCATTTATTTCCTTCTAATTGCATCTTCTGCACACGTATCATCTGTGATTAACAAGACTTTAGTATTCTCCCACAGTCAGTAGCACTACCAGTTGCATCAGTCAACGTCCATTGCTCTTTCCCTTAATACAGGCACAACCTCTGTTCTCTCCACCCTTCCATCTTTGCAAGTTAAATTATTCTAAATTTCTCACTTTTGCTAACTCTGTTGAAAGGTCATCACCTTGAACATTTAACTCTTTCTTTCCTCATCAGTTTCCAAACCTGATGAGCAGTTGCAGTTGTTTATTCTTTTAGTTTGGTTACCCTGAGTATCAAGTAACAGAGAAGAATGGTGGCTTAATATGGCTCAGCTACAAGTCAGCTAATAATGGCAGAACAGATTTAAGTGGAATAATTACTTTATTATGTACTCATGGGGAAGCAGCTTGTTCGGATAATGTTTCTTTCAACAAAGGGACTACCAGACTGGGAAAGAAAAGAGGACAATCATTGAAACTGGCCACAAATTTTGATTACAAATTAATTACTTATCTTCGGCCAATAAGGTAAAACGTTGAAAGCAGTGACTGTGATCTGAGACGTCAAGCATGGTGAATTCAGTATATAGGAAACATGAGCAATGATCTATGTAAGCTATGGAAATCTTTGTTGCAGATCCATATGTATAGAACCACAGTGCCCATCAAGGACGTTTTCTCAGCCTCTTGTTATACTTCCTACACATTCATGACTGTGTGGGCAAATTGTACTCTATCTTATTTACAAGTTTGAGGTGACTCCATTTCGTCAAGCAATGAAATAGAGAGCTTAGTAACATGGTGTCTAAACAACGGCCTCTACCTCCATGTCACCAAGATGATGGATCTAGTTATTGACTTTGGGGATCAATTCAATGAGCTCATTTGAATCATTGAAGACCAAAGAAGTTCGACACGTCTGTAACAACTCTGCAATTCCATGAATTCCATAGAAAGCATCCTTTTGGGATGCATCATAGCTTGGCTTTGTAACAAGAAATTGCAGTGAATTATGGATGTTGCCCAGTCCATCACTTAAACCATCAACTCTATCTATCGCTCACATTGCCTTATGAAAGCAGCCACAATAACCAAGGTTTTATATGACCAGTTGCTAAACACTTTAACTCCCCCTCCCATTCCCACACTAACATTTCTGTCCTGGGCCTCTTCCATTGTCAGAGTGAGGCCCAGCGCAAATTGGAGGAACAGCACCTTATATTTCGCTTAGTCTGCGTACTCTCCAGTGGTATGAACACTGACTTCTCTAACTTCAAGTAACCCTTGCTTTCCCTCTCTCTCTCTCCATCCCCTCCCCTTACCAGTTTCCGACTATATTTTATCTCTGTTTGCTTTCTCTCAACTAACAATAATCTATTCTATATTTTCCTTGATTTCCATTCCCTTTGTCATGTTTTCACACCTTACATCTTCTTATCTATGTACCTCACACTCCCCTGACATCAGTCTGAAAAAGGGTATTGACCCAAAACGTCACCCATTCCTTCCCTCCAGAGATGCTGCCTGTCCCGCTGAGGTACTCCGGCATTTTGCGTCTATCTTCAAAACTATCAAGAACCATTTTCACCCCACTCATTACCTCCTCTCCACTTTCCCGACAGGCAGTGTAGTCCCAATCTCCCACCCTACCTCATTACGGTCCCTGTGTTTTTTTCTTTCTCTGTAACTGTAAGGCAATAACGCTGTTACACTATATTCTGCACACTATTAGTTCCCTTTTTGCACAATTTGTTGTACTTGTGTGTGACTTGACTTTACTCGTACAGTATAATTTGAATGGATAGCACACTAAAACAATTGTTTTCACTTATCTTGATGCACATGACAATAATAAACTGATACTATTTGTAACAGAGAGACAAAAGATATTACTACTAAATTTAAGGGATGCTAAGGATGGAAATGATAAATCGGTTTGAAATGTGGAGGCAAAAGAGATGAACTGTTGAATTTGGGCCAGGGACACAAGCTTCGAGGGGCAGTTGCAATTAAACTGGAGGGGACCTAATATCCTCGCAGGAAGGTTTTCTAGTGCTATACAAGTGAATTTAAACCAGTGGTAATGAGGTGGGAACCAGAACAGCAGATCAGCAAGCGGAGGGACTAATGCAAAGTTAGTCATTATGAAAAGTATGTCTGAGAGGAAGAACGAGCAGGGGCATGGGCTGATGGGCTGAGGTGTTTCAATGCAAGGAGTATTTACAGTAGAGTTGATGAACTAATGGACCTGTCCCACCTAGGCGACTTTTTAGGCGAGTGCAGGAGACTCATGTTCGCTGGTGGTCTCTGGTGAGTCTCCTTCATGGTCGCGAGGAGTTCCTGCATTCTGGGAACTAGTCGCGGCCTCGGTATGGTTGCCTCAAATTTTTCAACGTTGAAAAATGTTCTATGACCTGTAGTTTTAGGTGCAGTTTAGTAGTCGAGGTAGTCGTAGGTAGTTTTAGTTAATTGCCTTTGCTGACCAGGCATTTTCATTGGCTCATTGAGGACAAAAAAACATAAGCTGGAGTTTTTAGAACCAAGGATAACCGACCGGTAATGTTAAATGTCCGCCGTACTTCACAGCTGTGTATCTCTGGCTTATTAAAAGTTGTCTGGCTTCTTAAAAGTTCTCTCCACTCCTTCTCTCCCCTTCTCCCCCCCTCTCCCCCCCTCTCCCCCTTTTCCCCTCTCCCGCTTTTAAAGGACTTACCGTAAACTATGCTAGCCATCTTAATTGCAGCGCCAATCGTCCTGTTCATCGCAGTGTGTGGCTGTATCACCTTGGCTTTGCACTGTGTGAATTTAAGAGTTAGTGTCCCGAAGTTGTGTGAGGGGGGGTTCTCTCCAACCCATTTATATTTTACTAGACTAAGTAGGACCCGTTGGGTCCCAGTCACACGGGAGTCCTGGTCCCACAATGCAATTAATTGTGGGGGAGGGGGAGTTGGTGATGTGGGGGTAGTGTGGGGTGGTGTGGGGGGGTGTGGGGGGGAAGGGGAAGTGGGGAGAAACGGGGGAGGGGTGGAAGGGGAAGGGGAGAGGGGGAGAGCGGGAGGGGGAAGGGGTGGAGGGGGGAAGGGGGGGAGAAGGGGTTAGGAGGGGGGGAACTCCACTCAGCGGCCACCGGCCGTGGCACCACACAGCACCTCCCGGCTCCACACAGTGGTTTACCCGACTCCACACAGCGGCTGTCCCAACTCCACACAGTGGCTTTCCTGACTCCAACCAGCGACTTTCCCGACTTCACACAGCGGCTTTCCAGACTCCACATAGCAGCTTTCCCGACTCCACTCTTACGGACTCATCAGCACTCCTCTGGGGGTTTATTCTCCAGCAGGTGCCGGAAGGGGTGTTACCTTCATGGTGAATGACAGGCGAGAAGACCAATCTGATGATCTCATGATTTTTTAAACCTTCATAACTTTTCTCATATTTCACTGATCGGAACAAATTTTGGTGACTTGGAGCAGAGGAGAACGGTGAGCAAGGTGGCAAAATAATCCTAGCGATATAGGGTTGCATTTTTGCTCAAATTTAATTACAACGCAGACTGAAAGTGGTCAAGATGAGAGTTTTAGTAATAGTGTAGATTGTTTGGATATTTGTTAGAAGTTTTCATTTTATTCACCGGTATATAAAACATATTCAAGAATAGATTATTGTTTGGTGGACTCTAAGCTAATTCCATTTACATATAATTCAAAATACAATAATATTATAATTTTGGATCATGCCCCTTTAACATTTATGATTAAAATAAATGGAAGGACGGAGAAACAGGTACAATGGAGACTTAACCCACAAATTTTAAAGGAGAATGCATCTCAGGAATATCTTACCAAACAGATTAATATGTTCTTTGAAACAAATGATAGTCCTGAAATGTCTCCCTCCTTACTATGGGAAACATTTAAAGCATTTACTTGGGGAGCCGTGATTTCTTCCCAAGCATTTTATAATAAAACGAATTGGGTGATGCAACAGACATTGGAAAGGGAAATTAAACAATTAGACATAGAGAATGTGACTACACCAACTATGATAAAACATAATAAAATTGAAGTTTTTAAATATAAATTAAATAAAATATATTCAGACCAGGTTGTTAAATTTTATCAATATACTAAACAATTACATTTTGAATTCGGAGATAAACCTCAAAAACTATTGGCTCGTCAATTACGGAAACTAGACGAGGAAAAAACAGTTCATAGGATTAAATCAGACAAAGGAGAACCATTAGTACAATCTAAGGACATTAACGAGAGATTTTTACAATACTATCAAAATCTTTATTCTGCTAAAACTACAGACCACCAGACAGGAATAGAAGCATTTTTACAAAAATGCAATCTTAAAGGGTTAGATTTGAAAGATAGAGAATTATTAGACGCTGAAATAACAGTAAAAGAAATTGAAGAGTCTATCAGATCACTAAAAATGGTAAATCCCCGGGACCAGATGGCATTGGCTCGGAATTTTATAAAACATTCTATGATCTGATTGTTCCGCATTTAAAGACACTGTACAAACATATCTATATTCAACAAAAATTACCAGAAACGCTAAATGTATCTATTATAACACATACCAAAAATAGATAAGGATCTGGTTGATCCAGGATCATATAGAGCTATAGCTCTTCTAAGTACTGATCAGAAAATATTAACTAAAATCCCAGCACAAAGATTAAGTATAGTGATTAATAAATTAATACACCCGGATCAAACAGGATTTATACAGAGAAGATTCACCAGACTGATTCCTGGGATGTCAGGACTTTCATATGAGGAAAGATTGGATAGACTCGGCTTGTACTCGCTGGCATTTAGAAGATTGAGGGGGGATCTTATAGAAACTTACAAAATTCTTAAGGGGTTGGACAAGCTAGATGCTGGAAGATTGTTCCCAATGTTGGGGGAGTCCAGAACAAGGGGTCACAGTCTAAGGATAAGGGGGAATTCCTTTAGGACCGAAATGAGGAAAACATTCTTTGCACAGAGAGTGGTGAGTCTCTGGAATTCTCTGCCACAGAAAGTAGTTGAGGCCAGTTCTTTGGCTATATTTAAGAGGGCGTTAGATGTGGCACTTGTGGCTAAAGGGATCAGGGGGTATGGAGAGAAGGCAGGTATGGGATACTGAGTTGGATGATCAGCCATGATCACATTGAATGGCGGTGCAGGCTCGAAGGGCCGAATGGCCTACTCCTGCACCTATTTTCTATGTCTATTTTCTATTTTACTTGGATAAAACTTCTATATACTAATCCAACAGCTAGAATATCAACAAATCAAATGTTATCAACTACATTTAATTGATCCAGAGGCTGTAGACAAGGATGTCCATTATCCCCGTTATTATTTGCACTTGTAATAGAACCATTAGCAGAAAGAGTGAGGTCCAATCCTGAAATATACGGGTATCAAACCAAAGATACTTAAAATAAAATCTCATTATACGCAGATGATGTATTAGTTTACATTACTAAACCTGAAGTTAATATCCCAAATTTACTAAATTTAATAACTCAATATGGCTCGTTTTCAGGATACATAATTAACTGGAATAAAAGCGAAATCATGCCAATAATGGAAAGTAACCCACATATTTTACAACAATTCCCTTTGAAAATAGTAAAAGAAAAACTTAAATATCTTGAAATTTATGTAACAAAGAGATATACTTCTTTATTTAAATCTAATTTTCCACCTTTACTGAAAAAATATTTTGTATTGGAAAACATTACCTATTTCAATGTTGGGTAGAAATAATGCGATAAAAATGATTTTTCTTCCGCAATTATTGTACCTCTTTCAATTAATCCCGATATATCTCCCAAAAACTTTTTTAAAAAAGGTTTACTCTACAGTCACCAATTTTATATGGGATTATAAGAACCACAGAATAAACAAGAAACACGTATGTAAATCAAAAATAAATGGAGGCTTAGCATTACCAAAATTTATGTTTTATTTCTGGGCAGTTAATATTAAGAATATGAATTTTTGGTTGGAAGAATTGGACAAACAACCAGATTGGTTAAAAGTGGAAAAAGAAGATTGTTTACCTTTTGAAATTGGGTCAATTCTATTTGCTATTACTAAATTAAGCAAAAAAACTTATAAAGAAAATCCTATGATAGGCAGTGGAATACGCATTTGGAAACAAATAAAGAAAACATTAAAATTGGATTATTTACCACTATCTCTTCCTTTTGTAAACAATGCCGCATTTAAACCCTCATTGATGGATAAGGGTTTTTTACAATGGAAAAATCATGGAATTACAAAGATGGGTGATCTCTATAGGAAAAACTCATTTCTCTCATTTCAGGAATTACAACAAATCTATGGACTTCAATCAAAGGATTACTTTAGATATCTACAAATCAGAGACTATGCTAAGTCAAATACAAATGACTATAGAATTAGAAAGATAGAAATTTTTGATGAATGTTTGAATAAACATCCGAACACAGAAAAATTGATACCTTATATTTATAATATTCTATTAGAAAATGATGCTCCTAAGACGGATTTATATAGGCAATCATTGGAAAACGAATTAGGTCAAATAATAAGACCAGAAATTTGGGATGAAAGCTTACAACATATACATCACTGTTCGTTAAATGCTGGACATTCTTTAGTACAATTTAAAGTATTACATAGATTGCATTATTCAAAAACCCAATTGAATAGAATTTTTCTAAGTGTTTCCCCTATTTGTGATAAATGTCAACACTTAGAGGCTAACCTAACGCACACATTTGTAAGTTGTATAAAAATTAATAATTTTTGGATGGAAATTTTTATAATAATCTCGGAAGTCGTCAATACCAAACTGGTCCCTGACTCAAAATTAATAATATTAGGAATAATAAAACAAAATCAATTCATTACTTCGAATCAAATAACTTTTATTGATTATAGTTTAATAATTCAATAATTTAATAATTTCAAAACTCTTTAGATTCTGGAGTAGTTCCTGAGGATTGGCGGGTAGCAAATGTAACCCCTCTTTTTAAGAAGGGGGGGAGAGAGAAAACGGGGAATTACAGACCAGTTAGTCTAACATCGGTAGTGGGGAAACTGCTAGAGTTAGTTATTAAAGATGGGATAGCAGCACATTTGGAAAGTGGTGAAATCATTGGACAAAGTCAGCATGGATTTACGAAAGGTAAATCATGTCTGACGAATCTTGTGGAATTTTTCGAGGATGTAACTAGTAGCGTGGATAGGGGAGAACCAGTGGATGTGGTGTATCTGGACTTCCAGAAGGCTTTCGACAAGGTCCCACATAAGAGATTAGTATATAAACTTAAAGCATACGGCATTGGGGGTTCAGTATTGATGTGGATAGAGAACTGGCTGGCAAACAGGAAGCAAAGAGTAGGAGTAAACGGGCCGTTTTCACAATGGCAGGCAGTGACTAGTGGGGTACCGCAAGGCTCAGTGCTGGGACCCCAGCTATTTACAATATACATAAATTATCTGGATGAGGGAATTGAAGGCAATATCTCCAAGTTTGCGGATGACACTAAGCTGGGGGGTAGTGTTAGCTGTGAGGAGGATGCTAGGAGACTGCAAGGTGACTTGGATAGGCTGGGTGAGTGGGCAAATGTTTGGCAGATGCAGTATAATGTGGATAAATATGAGGTTATCCACTTTGGTGGCAAAAATAGGAAAACAGACTATTATCTAAATGGAGGCCGATTAGGAAAAGGAGAGATGCAGCGCGACCTGGGAGTCATGGTACACCAGTCATTGAAAGTAGGCATGCAGGTACAGCAGGCAGTGAAGAAAGCGAATGGTATATTGGCTTTCATAGCAAAAGGATTTGAGTATAGGAGCAGGGAGGTTCTACTTCAGTTGTATAGGGTCTTGGTGAGGCCACACCTGGAGTATTGCGTACAGTTCTGGTCTCCAAATCTGAGGAAGGACATTATTGCCATAGAGGGAATGCAGAGAAGGTTCACCAGACTGATTCCTGGGATGTCAGGACTGTCTTATGAACAAAGACTGCATAGACTCGGTTTATACTCTCTAGAATTTAGGAGATTGAGAGGGGATCTTATAGAAACTTACAAAATTCTTAAGGGGTTGGACAGGCTAGATGCAGGAAGATTGTTCCCGATGTTGGGGAGGTCCAGGACAAGGGGTCACAGCTTAAGGATAAGGGGGAAATCCTTTAGGACCGAGATGAGAAGAAATTTTTTCACACAGAGAGTGGTGGGTCTCTGGAACTCTCTGCCACAGAGGGTAGTTGAGGCCAGTTAATTGGCTATATTTAAGAGGGAGTTAGATGTGGCTAAGGGGATCAGAGGCTATGGAGAGAAGGCAGGTACGGGATACTGAGTTGGATGATCAGCCATGATCATATTGAATGGCGGTGCAGGCTCGAAGGGCCGAATGGCCTACTCCTGCACCTAATTTCTATGTTTCTATGTTTCTATGTTAATTGGGAAAAAATTAATCTTAACATTTTGGAAAGGCCCTATAACCCCCACAATTAAAATGTGTACTACAGAAATGTCGGAGACCCTATATTTGGAAAGATTAAGATTCGTCTTAATGGACAAACAAGAACTATTTGAAATAATATGGTCCCCATTTATTGAATATTTGAAGGGGCAAACTGGTTCAGCCCGACTGAAACCTGAATCAAAGAATAGATGAAGAAGTACATTTCATAAAACGAGGATACATCTCCAACGATGCATAATCTATAGAACATTCCATTCTTTCTCAACTTTTCCTCCTTTTTTTTATTCACTTTTTCTCTATTAATTTCTATCTTTATAAAAACTGGAAAAAATATATAGAAGTACAATTACTATGCAATTGTTAAAATAAATAATACTGATAATGTTTGTCTACAATGAACAAAATGCTTTTTATTATGTCGCCTACGAACAAATTGCTTTTTATTATGTAGTTACTTCTAATTAATGAAAAAATTTAACAAAGAAAAATAAGTTTTCAATGTTTCAATTAACTGTTTATTCTTTGTACATTTTTAATTAGGTTTTAACAGAGGAAAGATGCAGTTTTGTTTTGTCTTATCTGTGTTTTAAATTTGTTTTTTTCCTAATTCTTTCCTTTTGAATTGATTTCAAAGAGAGACCCGAATTCCACACTGGCCATGTGGCATCCAGGTTAAAGTGACATGTGAGTGTCTCTATTCTGGATTTGAGAATCCACCATTTCAGAAAGAAATTGGCTTTTGGGGTAATTGTGATTAGTATACATTTAGATCAGGAATTTTTAATTTACATTTTGTGAGATAGATTGGAACAATTGGGGAATAATCTTATGAATTGCTTTTCTTAATAACAATGTATTTCTGAAGGTTTTAAAGATATTGCCTCAGAATTACAGAGTACTGATTTTGAGGTTGAGTTCATTTGTGAAAGCATGTTTTGATGTAGTCACAACATTTGTTTTGTAAAATGTAAATGAGCAGTCAGGAGTCAGGATTCCTGTATTCTAGAATGCTAAGTCATCGAAGTTCAGCATGTGTCTGGTAAATGCAAATGTGAGTCCATGCTGTACTGTACTAGTCGATTACGTCAGATCCTATCTTACAAAAAGGGGAGGCAAACAGTGAAGATAGAGAAAGTAGATTGGGGGGAGAAATAAATTTGGGCATTTGCAAAAATCCAGCAAACCCTGACCCTCTTCCCAAAACTGGGACTCACATTTGACTAAATTCTTCCATTTGACTGCAATAATGAGAGAGCACACTAAAAGCAGTAGTAACACAAACCATGTGGACGGAATGAGGAGAGTTGTATATTATTCAACTAGGCAAAGTCCAGTGGTAGCTGAGGTCCACTGATGTTCTCAAACACTCGACCTGTGACATGGGCAGTCAGGGGGACAATAGTTTTACACTCTTATCATTGTACAGTGTGACTCAAAAACAGGGAAGTTAAGGGTAGTATCAGATAGTTGACGTGCCAAATGGGAGAGTGTGTAGCTTGTAGGCCAACATATATATAGGAAGGAACTGCAGATGCTGGTTTACACCTAAGAAAGACACAAAATGCTGGAATAATTCAACAGGACAGGCAGCATACCTGGAGAGAAGGAATGGGAGACATATCAGGTTGAAACTCTTCTTTAGACTGAGAGTCAGGGGAGAGGGAGACACAGAGATATGGAAGGGTAAGGTGTGAAAACACAGATCAAAGAGGACAGTAATCAAGGAAAACATAGAATAGTTCATTGTTAGCTAAGGGGAAGGTGAAAACGAGACATTCAGAGACCTCATTACTGTAATATGTAGAGATCAATGTTGTATGGATTAGTTAAATGGGTGTTTAACTCATTTACCCCGGACCACAACTGCTGAGATCCCGACTCTTTATGATGAAGATATTAGGATGGTAGATGATCACAGGTGAGTGATGGCCCCGAACAAAGAGAAAATTACCTTTGTCTTCTATTACCATCGCATTCAGGCAATGCTTAACCTTACAGGGTTGGGCATTTCGGAATTGTGCTCTACACCTACAATGGATTATTTCAATATTTGTTAAGGGAGTAGTTACTGAGAAAAGGGATAAAAACACTAATAAATCAAAGAGGACTAGTAGGATATACTGTTAATGTGATAGATGTAACAGGACCGGTGAGTAAGCTGGCGAAATAATCCTAGCGATATAGGGTAGCGCTTTTGTGCAAATTTAATTACAACGCAGACTGGAAGTGGTCAAGATGAGAGTTTTAGTAATAGTATAGATTGTTTGGATATTTGTTAGAAGTTTTCAATGTTTCAATTAACTGTTTATTCTTTGTTTATTTTTAATTACTTGCAAAGATTTTAACAAAAGAAAGATGCAAAGATGCAGTTTTGTTTTGTCTTATCTGTATTTTAAATTTGTTTTTTTCCTAATTCTTTCCTTTTGAATTGATTTCAAAGAGAGACCCGAATTCCACACTGGCCATGTGGTATCCAGGTTAAAGTGACATGCTGAAAAAGCATTCGACCAGGTGGAATGGTCATATTTATTTAATATAATGGAAAAATATCAATTGGGGGATGGATTTTGTAAATGGGTAAGAATATTATATTCTAACCCTACAGCAAGAATTTTAACCAATCAAATACTATCACCTAAATTTAGACTTTTTAGGGGATGCAGACAGGGATGTCCGTTATCCCCTTTATTATTTGCTTTGGTGATAGAACCTCTGGCCGAAAGAATCAGATCAGAACCCGAAATATATGGGTATAATACTGACACAACAAATAATAAGATATCTTTATATGCAGATGATATTCTGATTTATATTACTAAGCCGGAATGTAGTATTCCCAAGTTATTTAATGTTATAAATGAATTTAGCGTATTTTCAGGATATAGGATTAATTGGAATAAAAGTGACATTATGCCTATAATTGGTATAAATGTAAATATATTACAAAAATACCCACTAAAAATAGTTACAGATAAATTTAAATATTTAGGAATCAATGTGTCTAAATCCTATAAATTATTAATTAAAGCTAATTATTATCAATTATTAGAGAAACTTAAAAAAAACATTTTATATTGGAAAACACTCCCTATATCTATGATCGGTAGGATTAATGCTATAAAGATGATTTTTTTACCACAATTGTTATATTTATTTCAGGCAATTCCTTTTTTTCTCCCAAAAAGTTTTTTAAAAAAAATTGATACTATAGTTAATAATTTTGTCTGGGATTACAAAAGTCATAGAATAAGTAAAAAACACTTATGTAAGTCTAAGATAAATGGAGGGCTGGCACTTCCAAATTTTCTATATTACTTTTGGGCAGTCCAGATTAAGAATATGAATTTTTGGTGGGTAAATATAGATGTTGAACCAATGTGGTTAAAAATGGAAAAGGAAGACTGTTCACCTTTCAATATAGAGTCGATTATTTTCGCACCTAAGGAAGTACAAAAAAAGACTTATAGGGACAACCCTATAATTCATAATAATAGGCGTATTTGGAAACAGATAGTTAAGACCCTATATCTGGATAATCTTTCTTTTAGGTTACCAATTAGGAATAACCCACTGTTTAAACCCTCAATCTTAGATGCGGGGTTTAGACTGTGGGAGGATTTAGGAATTAAAAGGATAGGACACCTTTATAGAAATGGAAATTTTTTATTATTTGAAGAGTTACAAGATATTTTTGGATTACCTTCACAACACCATTTTAGGTATTTACAAATTAGAGATTTTATTAAATGTAACACACAAGACTATAAAAAAAAAGAACCAGGCTTATTAGATGAGCTGTTTAATTTACATCCAAATACGGATAAGCTTATAGCTTATATATACAATATTATTTTAGATAAAGAGAACCCAACAACTGAAACATATCGTCAAGCATGGGAAAATGAAATCGGATTACCTATAACAAAAGAAACTTGGGAAGAATGCTTACAAAGAATACATTGGTGTTCTTTGAATGCCAGACATACACTGATACAATTTAAAGTTATATATAGATTACACTACTCGAAAACCAAATTAAAAAGTATTTTTCCTAATCTCTCCTCTATTTGTGATAAATGTAAGAATCTTGAAGCAAATTTAATACATAGTTTGGTAACGTGTCCACGGTTGAATTATTATTGGATTGAAATTTTTAAAGTTATTTCGGAAGTTCTTAAGGTTGAACTCGACCCAGACCCAAAATTAATAATATTCGGAATCCCGGAGCCAAATTTGGTACTCACGGTTAATCAAAGAAATTTTTTTGATTACTGTTTAATAATAGGGAAAAAAATGATACTTAAATTTTGGAAGGGAACATTATCTCCAACAATTAAAATGTGGAAAGCAGAGATGTTGGAGACGTTGAATTTGGAAAGAATTAGATTTGTCCTTTTGGACAGGTATAATTCTTTTGAATCGATATGGTCTCCATATATACAGTATTTAGAAAAGTAGCTATTCTTGGAATCACGGCTCGACGGACACCCTATGGATCCGATGCGAATAACTTACTTATAATTGATATTATTGTGCATTTATTAGAGATATTTCTGAATGAAATAGTATTTCGTATAATGACTTTAGTTTTTGTTTATATATATGTAATATTTTTGTTTTTCAAATTTTCCCTTTTTATTTTCTTTTTATTTACGATTGAAGTATGTGGGAAGAATTTTTTTTATTTTTTTTTATTTACTCTTTTTTCTTTTCTCTTTTATATATCTTTTTCTTTATTTCCAAAAAATAGAAGATATTAAGTATTGATATGTTATTTGTAGTAATATTGAATTGAGGTGTTAGTTTATAAAGTAAGCTTTACATTGTAAACGGTTTACTTCAAATAAAAAAATATTACACATAAAGTGACATGTGAGTGTCTCTATTCTGGATTTGAGAATCCACCATTTCAGAAAGAAATTGGCCTTTGGGGTAATTGTGATTAGTATACATTTAGATCAGGGCCAGTAGGATATATTGTTAATGTGATAGATGTAACAGGACCTGGTGACACAATTATAACATCTAAGGGAAAATGAGGAAAGGAGGCTCCCCAAGGAAGGAACAGGGGAAAGCCACAACCAAGTCAAGTCAAAAGAGTTTATTGTCATGTGTCCCTGACAGGACAATGAAAATCTTTCTTTGCATAGCACAACAGAACATAGAAGGCATTGACTACAATTATATACGTAAATACACCCATGAATTAATAAATTAATAAAGTGCAAATAACAGATGGAGGGATATTAACGTTCAGAGTTCCGAGCCAAGTTTAATAGCCTGATGGCTGTGGGGAAGTAGCTATTCCTAAACCGGGTTGTTGCAGTCCTCAGGCTCCTGTACCTTCTACCTGAAGGTAGCAGGGAGATGAGTGTGTGGCCAGGGTGGTGTGGGTCCTTGATGATGCTGCCAGCCTTTTTGAGGCAGCGACTGCGATAAATCCCCTCGATGGAAGGAAGGTCAGAGCCGATGATGGACTGGGCAGTGTTTACTACTTTTTGTAGTCTTTTCCTCTCCAGGGCACTCAAATTGCCGAACCAAGCCATGATGCAACCAATCAGCAAGCTCTCTACTGTGCACTTGTAGAAGTTAGAGAGAGTCCTCCTTGACAGACCAACTCTCCGTAATCTTCTCAGGAAGTAGAGGTGCTGATGTGCTTTCTTAATAATTGCATCTGTGTTCTCGGACCAGGAAAGACCTTCACAGATGTGCACGCCCAGGAATTTGAAGCTCTTGACCCTTTCAACCATCGACTCGTTGATATAAACAGGACTGTGGGTCCCCATCCTACTCCTTCCAAAGTCCACAATCAGTTCCTTGGTTTTGCTGGTGTTGAGGGCCAGGTTGTTGTGCTGGCACCATATGGACAGTTGCTCAATCTCTCTTCTATACTCTGACTCATCCCCATCAGTGATACGTCCCACAACAGTGGTGTCGTCAGCGAACTTGATGATGGAACCACAGCTGCAACTTCTGATTCCAGTACCATAGAAGCAATATCGAAAATGAACGATGAATTGAAAAATGAGCTGAAAAATGAAATTAAAACAAGATTTGGCAGTTTGGAAGAAATGGTGAAAGGAGTTTTGACAAAATTGAAGGAAGTCCAAGGACAAGAAGGAGATAACGTTATAAAATATGCTCCTAAAATGAATAAGGAAACTTTTAACATTGAGTATAATGAAAACCTTCCATTTTTGGATAATGCTCACAGGATTGGAAAGAAATCCGGTAATAAACTGAGACACTTGATTATTCGGTTCCATTTTTGGCAAATGAAGGAGAATATTCTCCAGGCAGCAAAAAAGTTGGGTGTGGTTGAATATGAAGGAGGCAAGTTTCGGTATTCCCTGATTATAGTTACGAGCTTTTGGAAATAAGAAAGTCCTTTTATAATGTAATATCTGATTTGTATAAGAAAAAGCTACGGCCAGTTCTATTATACCCAGCTAGATTGCGTATTCGACTTTTCAATGGTAATTTTCGATTTTTTTAACAATCCTCAAGATGCCACTAGCTTTCTGGAGAGCTACGAGGAGGACGTGGACCTCCTGGACTTAATAGCTGATTAAGTTATAACTGGAGATTTACTATTCCTATTTTGACAATATTTCGTTTGGTAATGATTAATAATTTAACTGGACAAATTGTTTTTCTTTTATTTATATTCTTTTAAGAATTTTCTTTGTTAATTTCGTGTTCCCCTGTCGTTAGACAAACTAAGAGAACGCAGTTCTTGTTTTTCATATCCTGACCTTGGATAATAATATGTAGCTCTCCCTCGTTAACTTCATGTCAGTTTGTATTTTTTTTTCTTCTCTCTCAAAGAGATAGTAAGGAATGTGTTATGACTAGGAGTGGTTAAAAATTATTATCTCTATGCCAAGCACTGTTACTAGGGGAGATGGGTTTGGGGAAGGGATTAGGTAGCTTGCTGACTGTCTATTGGTCAGTTTGGGGCTTTACAGGGGGGGGAGGGGTCCTTGGTTCCCTATTTAGTGTTTTTCATTTGTGCAAAGTTTGAACTACAAAAATGTCTGAAATGTATAAAGTTATTAATTTCCTTTCATGGAATGTGAATGGCTTGAACCATCCCATTAAGAGGAAACATTGTATTAAAGTTCTTCACAGACTTCCGGTGGTGCCATGTTATCTTAACAGACGCTGCACATAGCTCCACTCCCTACAATTCGCGATTTTTCGCATTAAAACCGGGTCTACAGGTCGGGACCTATTAAAAGAACTTACCGGAGCCTCTGGACGTCATGCTGATGACATCATCAGTAAGCGCTGTGAATTTAACGGAGGCTTAAAGCACTTTAAATGAAAAATTCTTCCTCTGGTAACAGCACTCAGAGAACAGTTACAAAACACTCCTGGGGAAGCCAGATGAAGCCTGAAGAACTTATTTTTGAAGTGGCTTCTGAAGAAAAGGTGCTTTTCAATATGACTACAAGATCGAAAACAGATTTGGCCAAGGACAAAGAATTTCAAGAATTAATGCTTTCGGTAAGTGAACTGACAGATGTAAAGGTGGATAGAAAAAAGATGGAACAGATGATGGGAGTGATGATGGAAAAGATAGAAAAGCTGACGCTAAATATGACTTCTTGTAATCAGCATGTTATTGAGTCTGTGAAGGATTCGATTGGCATTATTAATAAACGAATTGACGATGTGAGAGATGAACTATCGGAGAGAATTGATAGGGGTGAAGAAGACACCACGAAGAGATTCGGCGCTGTGCTGGACACTGTATCAACTTGTATGTACAAGTGCACAAGATGGAGGATGAGATGGCAGGAATGGTGGAGGAGATGAAGAAGGTGAGGTCAGAACAAGACCTTGCTACATGATGGATGGCGACTCAGCTGGCTAAAGTTTCAGACAAATGTCTGGATCTCAAGGCTCATTCGAGATGTCGTAACCTAAGATTAGTTGGTGTACCAGAGGGAGCCGAGAGAGATAACATTTGCGAGTTCACTGCGGAATTAATTAAAGAAGCTCTTAAGCTCCCTAACCTACCAAAAGTTGAAGTAGCACACCGGGTTCCTAGATTCAAACACAAATCTCAGGATGGCTCAGAACGTACACGACAGATTATTGTGAAATTCCTCGTCATACTCGTCGAAATCTAGAGGAATGTCTATTATTATTTGCAAAGGCATTCCATTTAAACCCAAAACTAGCTTAACAGATAAGGACGGGAGATATTTGATAGTTACCGGGGAGATCCATGCTGCCCCAATTACCTTGGCAAACATATATGCGCCCAACTTTGAGAACCCGCACTTTTTCAATAAAATCTTGAATATAATTGCAGAATATAACTACCAAAATGTCATTATCGGCGCAGGCTTTAACTGTGTTTTAGACACTTACTTAGTTAAATCCAATCAAAAACAGAGAGGTATTACGAAATCCACAACTAGCAAACTTCTAAACACATATATAAAAAACACAAACATAACAGATGTCTGGAGGATTGCAAATCCGACCGGCAGGGATTACTCGTTCTATTCTATGGTACACAAGACATATTCACGAATAGATTATTTCCTGGTGGATACAAATCTAATACCCCACACTTCTAAACCAAAATACCACACAAATACAATCTCAGATCACTCCCCAATAACCTTTTTTCTAAAACTGGAAGGAATGACTAAGAACAAACCGTTTTGGAGGTACAATCCTCAAATTTTAAAAGACCCACAAGGGAGTATATATTTAAAAGAGCAAATTGACCTTTTTTCGAAATAAACGACACGCCAGACATATCACCTACACGATTATGGGAATCTTTAAAAGCAATTATTTGAGGTGTGATAATTTCATACCAAGCTTTTCAAAATAAGAAAAATAAGAATGAACAAAGACAGTTAGAAGAACAAATTAGACAACTGGACATAGAAAATGCTAAAGACCCCACTACGGATAAACACAATAGAATAATAATACTGAAATTCAAATTAAATAAATGATTATCAGAGAAAGTCATGAGATTATTACAAATTACAAGACAGGAACACTTTGAATTTGGGGATAAGCCCCACAAACTTCTGGCACGTCAGTTAAAAAAACGAGAAAAGGATCACACAATTTGAAAGATTAAATCAGACAAAGGGGAAATATTGACCTTGCCAGGTCATATTAATATAAGATTTGCACAATTTTATGAGAATCTGTATACATCTAAAATGATAATGGACACCAACAAAGTTACAGAGTTCGTGGCTAATTGTAACCTTCTTAAATTAGAGTTGCAGGAACAAGAGGAATTGGGAGCACAAATCTCAAATAAGGAAATAGAAGAAAAAAGAATCTCATTAAAAAAGGGAAAACACCAGGTCCCGACAGATCTAGTAATGAATTCTATAAAAGTTTTTATGAAATATTTACTCCTCACCTACAGAAAATGGATACTTATGCCTTCAAAGAACAAATACTACCTGAAACACTAGCAGAATCTACTATCACACTAATACTTAAGAAAGATAAAGATGTGGAAGAACCTGGATCATACAGAGCTATTGTGTTGTTAAATACAGATCAAAAAATATTAGCGAAAATACTAGCTAGAAGACTAAGTAAATATGCTGGTAAATTAATACATCCGGATCAAACGGGGTTTATCCCTAAGAGACAATCATTTAATAATTTGAGACGTCTGCTCAATATAATGCATTCACACCAAACGGAAGATCAAAAACTATCAATCATATCGTTGGATGCAGAGAAAGCATTCGATCAGGTCGAATGGGAATATATGGTCAGGGTACTGCAAGAATTTCAACTGGGAGAGAATTTTATTCTATGGATTAAATTACTATACCATAAGCCAACGGGCAGAATATTAACTAACAATAATTTATCTACCAAATTTAAATTGTCAAGGGGTAATAGACCACGATGTTCATTATCACCGTTGTTATTTGCTCTCATAATTGAACCCCTAGCGGAAAGAATTAGAATTCATCTGAATATCCATGGATATAAAACAAAATATTCCAACAATAAAATATCATTATACGCTGACGATGTACTATTTAAAATAACAAAACCTCATATTACTATACCAAATATTTTAAAATTAATAGAGGATTTTGGATCATTCTCAGGATATAGAATAAATTGGAATAAAAGTGAAATCATGTCAATAAAACCGAAAGACTCTACGCATCTTTTACAGTTTCCATTCCAAATAGCTACGGAAAAATTTAAATACTTGGGCATCGAAATTACTAGAAGATATCAAGATATGTTCGGCGAAAATTATAACCCTCTACTTAAGAAACTATATAACTTGATTAAATTTTGGAAAATGCTTCCGATGTCCTTAATAGGCCGACTAAATGCCATAAAAATGACTACATATTTCTACCACAAATATTATACCCGTTCCAATTTACCCAAATTACTTACCCAAAAAGTTTTTTAAAAAACTGGACTCAGATATCACAAATTTTATTTGGGATTATAAATCCCACAGAATACAAAGAGCTCATCTGAATAAACCCAAAGTAGTAGGGGGATTAGCATTCCCCAACTTTATGTATTACTACTGGTCTGTATCAGAAACATGATCCAATTGCTGGATAACTCTCCCCAGCAACCGGATTGGACGATTATGGAGAAAGAGGATTGCTCTCCTTATAATATTGGAGCAGTCCTTCTCTCTCCAACATCAATAAATAATACAAATTACAACAATAATCCAATTATATAAAGTACAATTAGAATTTGGAAACAAATAAAACACAATTCAAAATTAAGAAATTTATCTCTCTTATCTCTTATCGGTAAAAACCCCTCATTTAAACCTTCAACTATAGATAATGCATTTATACAATGGGAAAGAGCTGGAATTAAAATATTTGGAGATGTGTATGAATCGGGAAAACTATTATCATTTAAACAAATACAACTAAAATACAACTTGGGAAACAATCAGTATTTTAAATATTTCCAAATCTGTGACCATCTGAAAAAATACACAGAAGACTATCACAATATGCCTCCAGACTTACTGGAAGAAGTAATGAATACAAAGAATCAGCAAATCTAATACCATATATATATAATATTCTAAATGCAGAAATACCAACAACAGAAGGTATCAAGAGAGACTGGGAAAAATAATTAAGTATAAAAATTCCCAAAGAAAGGTGGGAAGAATATGTATTAAATGTGCATAAATGTTCAATTAATGTAAGACACACCTTAATACAATTTAAAATCTTACACGGATTATACTATTTAAAAACTAAAATATGTAAACTGTTTCCCAACGTCTCACCTATATGTGATAAATGTCAATGTCAAGAAGCTAAAATAGCACACTCATTTGCCTTTTGTACAAAAATTCAAACATTTTGGACTGAAATTTTTAACATTTTCACAAAAATATTTAAAATAAAACTGGCTCCAAAAGCAGACTGGATTATCTTCGGGATATCGGAAGATAGCCCTGAATTAAATGTGTTTCAAAAGACTCTATTTGAATATGGCTTAATAACTGGAAAAAAGCTAATCTTAAAATTCTGGAAAAATACTCCTATACCAACAGTTAATATGTGGATTTCAACTATGTTCGAAACACTACACTTGGAAGATATGAGACTCCAACTAGCAGGAAAATCAGACTGTTTCTATAAGACAAGGTCTGCATTTATAAATCTACTACAAGGATAAGATGTAAGAATACCTCAAAAAAATACCGGTGTCGGGACTTGGTAAAGGGAGAAGAAAAACTGTCGAGATGGTAGATTCCTTTTGTGAGATGTTTGTGATAAAATAACTGGCTTTTCTTCTTTCTTTCTCTTTCTTTCCCTTTTTCTTTTTTTTTCCTCTCCAGGGTCTATCTCTTAATCTCTCAAGTCTCTAACTCTTCAAGGGTTTCCTTTCCCTCTGTCACGCTTTTGCACTTTCACATCTCTTTTTCACTCTGCTACTTTCTTTGCTGTTATTTCTCTCTCTTTTCTCTTTTTTTTAAAGAAAGCCTTAAAAAAATTAAGGGGTACAATGACTGTAATACAATATAAGGGATGTACACTGATGTAACTTACGGTACCTCTAATAAATAAAGATATTTAAAGTTCTTCACAGACTAAATGCTCAGATTATCTTTGCTCAGGAAACTCATGTACGGCAAGATGACAATTTACGATTTTTAAAGTTTTGGAGACGACAGCAGTTTCATTCAAATTCACAGGCTAAAGTGAAAGGAGTCTCTATTTTTATTGACCCCTCAATTCCGTTTGTTCACAATGAAACAATTTCTGATCCATATGGCAGATTTTTGGTGATTACTGATGTTCTTTACATGCAAAAAGTTGCTATGGTGAATGTCTACCATCAAATATTGATCACCCTGAGTTTTTTTAAACAGTTAATTGCATCATTTCCTAATTAAATGAACACTTTTTAATAATGCGTGGGGATTTCAACTGTTATCTGGGTCTACGTCTGATCATGTGCTTCCAAATAACCAGCTAATCTGATTAATTCTTTTTTACTTGACTCTGGAATGTTAGAAGTTTGGAGATTCTTACACCCAAATGACAAATAATTTTTATTTTTCTCTCATGTATATCACAATTATTCTAGGATTGATTATTTTATACTAGATTCGCGGCTAGTTCCATCGGTCACTGCATGTGAGTATAACGGAATTGCTATTTCTGATCACGCATCTTTGAAACTATCAATCAATCTACCTGATTCCAAGTTTAGTGCTAAACAATGGCGATTTAACGCTACTTTGCTTCAAGACTTAAATTTTTTTAATTTTATGAAAGATCAGATGGCTTTTTACTCTTTGACACACTCTATTGAAGAAATATCCAATGGTGTAGTCTGGGATGCTTTTAAGGCATATATTCGTGGACAAATTATTTCATACTCCGCGGGATTAAAAAAAACAAAATTAAAAAAATAGGTACATTGGCTGACGAGATTAAAGAAATTGATAAAAAATATTCAAAAGCTCCTAGTTTGGAGCTCTACAAGAATAGAGTTGAACTTCAATTGAGACATGATTTGTTATTTGTATCACCGATTGAGAACCAGTTACTTAAAACCAAAAGTCAATTTTATACACATGGTGAAAAAACTGGTAAATTACTCGCTAATCAATTGAAAGCGGTGTCGGGCAAGCGTCAGATTACTAAAGTGAGAAAACGGGATGGTACAGTAACTGTAGACCATGACGAAATTAATAAATCCTTTCAGGAATTTTATACCTCCCTATACCAATCAGATTTTCCTACTGATTCCAATATAATGCATGAGTTTTTAAAGAAACTGAACTTACCAAATTTACCATATAATGAGTCTCTGCTGTTATATGAACCCATCACAGAAGAAATACAGAAAGCAACCTTTTCAACAAATTCTGGTAAAGCTCCCAGTTTAGATGGGTTTACAGTAGAATTTTTAAAGTATTTTTCAAATGTATTGTCTCCTTGTGTCTGTTTTATTTACATTTTAGTTTATTAGGCTGTGTATGTGTGCGTGGGGGGTGGAAGGGGGGGGTGAAACAAGGTTTTAGTCTCTCGCTTTGGGGGGGATGTGACTTTTCTTGTCGTGTCCCCCATCACCGTCTCCGTCTGTGCAGAGGCCTAATGGCAGAGCTGGCGGCCTCGGAGCTGTGGTGGCGTTCCAGCAGCTGAGGTGGACCCGGCTTCAGAGCTGTGGTGTTCCAGCGTTCCAGCGGCATTCCAGCTGTGGCATTCCAGCAACGAATTGGCTTCAGAGCTGTGGCGGCGTTCCAGTGATCCAGTGATGGCGGCGAACCCGGCGTCAGAGCTGTGGGTGTGGTGTTCCGGCAGCGGGCCCGGCTTCAGAGATGTGGTGTTCCAGCGTTCCAGTAGGGGACCCAGCTTCACAGCTGTGGTGTTCCAGCGTTCCAGTGGTGGACCCGGCTTCAGAGCTGTGGCGGTGTTCCAGTGTTCCGGCAATGGCGGTGGCGGCAGCCCGGCTTCGAAGGCTCGGCCGCGGGCCTAGTGGACGACAACATCGGAGGCCTGGATCGCCTCAGCGCAGAGGGAGAACAAGGAGGGAAGAAGACAAAGACTTTAAGACTTTTGCCTTCCGTCACAGTGAGGAGGTGCCTGGTGAACTCACTGTGGTGGATATTAAATATGTGTTTATTGTGTGTTTTGTTTTTTATTATATGTATGACTGCAAGTCAACTAAATTTCGTTCAGACCGAAGGGTCTGAATGACAATAAAGGATATTTTGTCCTTGACTTTGACTGTAAGGTATTTAAAGAAGTCCTTTTAAGGAATAGATTACCACAATCTTTTTATGAAGCTTCTATTTCTTTAATTCTTAAAAAAGATAAAGACCCTACTGAAGTGTCATCATGTAGACCTATATCAATGTTAAATGTAGATTTCAAAATTCTTTCCAAAATATTAGCTATGAGATTGGAAAAGATTTTACCACAAATAATCTCTGAAGATCAGACCTGTTTTATTAAAAATTGGTGCTCGTACCTTAATGTTAGGAGATTAATGAATATTGTATATACAGCGTCTAATAAAACCCCAGAATGTGTCATCTCACTCGATGCCGAGAAAGCATTTGATAGAGTAGCTGGGATTATGTATTCAATACACTTGAAAAATTTAAGATTGGTCCAAAATGTATTTCTTGGATCAAGTTGATATATCATATACCTCAGGCTTCTGTATTTACTAATAATCAGAGATCCCCTTTTTTCAGGCTCTTTCGAGGTATTAGACAAAGCTGTCCCTTAATTCCTTTACTATTTCAAATTGTTTTGAAACCTTTAGCCACCGCTATTAGGGAATCCCCTAATATTTTTGGTATTGTCCGCGGGAATAAGACACATAAGCTATCTCTTTACGCAGATTATCTGATATTATTTATTTCTAACCCTGAGAAATCTATTTTTTCAATTCAATTCAATTCAATCTTTAATTGTCATTGTGCAGTGTACAGTACACAGACAACGAAATGCAGTTAGCATCTCCCCAGAAGAGCGAACTCAGAATAATGAACGGTAAAAAAACAATATATGTACAAACAGTATCAGTAGTGCAATTATACTGGGGGAAGGGGTGTCCGGGGGGTCAGGGGGGGGGGGGGGGGGGGGGGGTGACTGGCAATCACCGAGGTGCAGAGATAAGTATTGTAACAGCCGCAGGGAAGAAGCTGTTCCCGAACCTGCTGGTCCGGCAACGGAGGGACCTGTAGCGCCTCCCGGATGGGTGGAGGTTAAACAGCCTGTGGCTGGGGTGAGACCAGTCCTTGACGATGCGGCGCGCCCTTTGCAGACATTGCTTGCTATGGACAGACTCAATGGAGGGGATTGAGGAACCGGTGATGCGTTGGGCAGTTTTCACCACCCTCTGCAGTGCTTTCCGGTCAGAGACAGTGCAGTTGCCATACCATACTGTGATACAGTTGGTAAGGATGCTCTCGATGGTGCAGCAGTAGAAGTTCACCGGAATCTGAGGAGACAGATGGACCATATTTAGTCTCCTCAGGAAGAAGAGACGCTGGTGAGCCTTCTTGACCAGTGTAGAGGTATTGACCTCCAGAAACCTGAAGCTGGAAACACATTCCATCTCCATCCCATTAATATGGATGGGGGTGTGCGTGCAGCCCCTAGACCTTCTATAGTCCACAATGAGCTCCTCGGTCTTCTTGGAGTTAAGGGCCAGGTTGTTGTTGGCGCACTATGCTGCTAGGAGCTGAACCTCCTCCCTATAGACCGACTCATCATTGTCGTTGATGAGGCCAATCACCATTGTATCATCTGCATACTTGATTATGGTGTTATGGCCATTTTCAGGTGTGCAGTCGTAGGTGAAGAGGGAGTAGAGGAGGGGGCTCAGTACACAGCCCTGTGGAACGCCGGTGTTCAGGGTGAGGGTTGAAGAGGTGTGGTTGTCCAACCTAACAGACTGTGGTCTGTTAGTCAGGAAGTCCAGTATCCAGTTGCAGAGGGAGGGGTTAATACCCAGGTCGCCAAGTTTGGTGATCAATTTATAGGGGATAATGGTGTTAAATGCTGAGCTAAAGTCAATGAACAGCATTCTCACGTAGGTGTCTCTGTTATCGAGGTGGGAGAGGGCGGAGTGGAGTGCCATTGAGATGGCATCCTCCGTACTCCTGTTCTTGCGGTAGGCAAACTGATAGGGGTCCAGTGTGGGAGGTAGGCAGCCTTTGAGGTGTGCCAGGACCAGCCTCTCGAAGCACTTGGTGATGATGGGAGTAAGTGCAACAGGGTGGAAGTCTTTGAGGCTCGCCGCTGTGGAGTGTTTTGGCACCGGCATGATGGAGGTGGTTTTAAGGCACATGGGGACAACTGCTTCGGCAAGTGACAGATTGAAGATGTCAGTCCAGACGTCTGCCAGCTGTGCAGCACAGGTCCTGGGGACGCGCCCGGGGATGCCGTCAGGGCCAGCAGCCTTACGTGCATTAATCCTCCATCAGTGCTAGATACACGTCGTAGGGGATGAATGTGAGAGGCTGGTGATCAGCAGGGAGCATAGCCTTGATGGCCATCTCTTGGTTGTCCCTGTCAAAGCGGCCATAAAAGTGGTTAAGCTCCTCAAGGAAGGATGAGTCACTGGATGTGGGGGTGGTGTTGGTGGATCTGAAGTCCAGGCTTTGGTAGGCTCCAGCATCGCCTGACCTGAAAGCGGTGTCCCGTGCTTTCAGCAGTAGCGTGAACTCGCTGTTCATCCATGGCTTTTGATTCGGGAATGTGGTAATCCATTTGAGGGTGGTGACACTGTTGATGGTGGAGTCGATAAACTCCAGAACAGAGGAAGTATAAGTGTCTATGTCCGTGTGGGAGTCGAAGGTGGCCTGGGCTGCAAACACATTCCAGTCAGTGTTTCCAAAACACTGCTGAAGTGCGGAGTCAGCCTCCTCTAACCAAACTTTAACTGTTTTCACTGTGGGTTTTACCCGTCTGATGAGTGGTGAGTACTTAGGGAGCAGGTACAATGAGAGGTGATCAGACTGACCAAGGTGGGGGAGGGGAAAGGTTTTGTAAGCTTCAGCCATATTTGTGTAGACTTTGTCCAATGTCTTGTCTTCTCTAGTGGCAAAGGAGACATGTTGGTGGAATTTTGGGAGTACAGTCTTCAGGTTGGAGTGATTGAAGTCACCCGCAACAATGAAGGCTACCCCGGGGTTGTGAGTCTGTTGTTTGCTAATGGCAGTATGCAGTTCTTTCATTGCAAGCTTAGCATTAGCATCAGGAGGAATATAGGCTGCAGTCACAACAGTGGAGGTAAACTCTCTGGGCAGATAGAACGGTCTGCATTTAACCAAGAAGAACTCTAGGTTAGTTGAGCAGTGACTCTTGATGATGGTGGTGTCCGTGCACCATGCTTTATTTACATAAATGCACAGACACCCACCTCTGGTCTTACCGGAGTCAGAAAGGATTAATAACGACTATTTCTAAGTTGATTTTGAAATTACAAATAGATATATTTGATTAAATTAAGAATGACTGGGAAAGAGAACTCCAAACTTCTTTATTTATAGAGAAATGGTAGAGGATTCTTCAATTAGTCAATACCTCTTCAATGTGTGCAAGACACGCTTTGATACAATTTAAGGTTCACAGAGCTCATATGTCAAAAGATAAGTTGGCTCGTTTTTATGGTCATATAAACCCTACATGTGACAGACTCTGAAATGGCCTCACTGACCCATATGTTTTGGTCCTGCCCACTTTTGGAAAAATATTGGAAATACATTTTTGATACTATTTCTGTAGTCTTAGGTATTGATTTACAACCTCATCCTATTACTGCAATTTTTGGGCTACCAATGTTAGATTCTATTCATTTGGCCCGCTCCACCCATCGGTTGATCTATTTTATAGAAAGAAAAAAAAGAAAGAAAATTAAAATTTAAAAAGTTAGAAGACAGAAAATATAAGAAAGTAAAATAAGCTAAGATAAAAGGGATGTACCTCCTTTGTATCTTTACACACCCCTCACCAGGTCCTGATACCATTTATTATCAGAGTTGTGTTGCACCCTATGCTTGTAATAAGTCGATAAATGGAGACCAAATCTTTTGGAAATGGTCTGACTTGCCTGCAAGGAGGAATCTCATATCTTCTAGGTGTAATGTTTCAGACATATTTGAAATCCACATTTTTATCGTTGGTGTGGGAGCCTTTTTCCAGAATTTAAATATACGTTTTTTTGCCATTATTAAGCCATAATTAAGAAAGCTCTTTTGGAACGAAGTCAGCTCCAAGCTGGCTTCCATTGTTCCAAAATAATAAATTCTGCATTCAGTTTCAATTTTATTTTGAATAATTTTGTAAAAGTTTCAAAGATTTAATTCCAGAATTTTTGAATTTGTATGCAAAAAAACAAAGGAATGTGCTATGGTTGCTTCTTGGAATAGACATTTATCACACGGAAATTATAAATATGATAGATTCTGGTTGTGGATTTACACATTATAATAAATATAAACTAGCGATTGATCTAAAACCTAATGCTTCTTTTGCATGTGATGCTCTATTGCAAGGCAAATACTATGTCTCTACCTCTGCTAAAAGGTGTGGAAAGAATGGTTGGAAGTGTACTCTACCTGGTCATAATCCTTACAAGACATCACTATCGGAGACAAGGAATTGAGATCAGAAATTACCATCAGAGGAAAATTCGATAACAGTAAACTTGGTTACAGTACGAAATGACTCGGATGAGACGTTAAAGAGGTTTATTGCAACCAAACTTACACCAATACCATACCTCCATGTTGATTAAAAGGCACTTCTAAAGGAGGGTGAAATGGTTGTTCATGAATGGTCCAAGAGCTCTTTTGAACGCATGGCAGAAAAGGAAAGGACATTTTGAAAAATTGAGTTGGTGGGAAAGAGCCTGGAACTGGGGACTGAATGCTAACATATACCCATGGATTAGGATTTTATCACTTGCGTTAGTATTTGCACAGTTAGGGATATAAATTGTTTTGATCTTCTTATTGTGGTATTATAGGAAGCAATATGATGTTAAAAAAGGTAGACAAAAATGCTGAAAAAACTCGGTGGGTAAGGCAGCATCTATGGAACGAAGGAAATAGGCAAAGTTTCGGGTTGAAACCCTTCTTCAGACTGATGTGAGGGTGGGGGGGGGGGGGTAGAAGAAAGGAAGAGATGGAGCCAGTGGGCTGAGGGTGGAGCTGAGAAGGGGAGGAGAAAGTAGGGACTACCTAAAATAAGAGAAGTCAATGTTCATACCGCTGGGGTGCAAACCGCCCAAGTGAAATATAAGGTGCTGCTGCTCCAATTTATGGTGGTCCTCACTCTGGCCATGGAGGAGGCCCAGGACAGAAAGGTTGGATTCGGAATGGGAGGGGGAGTTGAAGTGCTGAGCCACCGGGATCAGGTTGGTTATTGCGAACAGAGCGGAGGTGTACGGCGAAGCGATCGCCAAGCATGCACTTGGTCTCACCAATGTAAAGCATCTGATATCAAGAGCATCGGATGCAATAGATGAGGTTGGAGGAGGTGCAGGTGAACCTCTGCCGCACCTGGAACGACTGCTTGGGTCCTTGAATGGAGTCGAGGGGGGAGGTAAAGCGACAAGTGTAGCATTTTCCGCAGTTGCAAGGGAAAGTGCCCGGAGAGGGGGTGGTGCGGGTGGGAAGGGACGAATTGACCAAGGAGTTACAGAGCGAGCGGTCTCTGCTGAAAGCAGATAGGGGAGGAGATAGGAAGATGTGGCAAGTGGTGGGATCACGTTGGAGGTGGCTAAAATGTCGGAGGATTATTTGTTGTACAGTATGTGACGGCTGGTAGGGTGGATGGTGAGGACAAGGGGGACTCTGCCCTTGTTACTAATGGGGGAATGGGGAGTGAGAGCAGAGTCACGGGGTATAGAAGAGACCATGGATGGTGAGAGACTCATCTATAGTTGAAGAGGGGAACCCACGTTTTCTGAAAAATGAGGACATCTCATCCTGGGTGCAGATGCGGCATAGACGGAGGAATTGGGAGTAGGGGATGGAGACCTTATAGGAAACAGGGTGAAGTTAAAAACCTTGATATTGTGTAAGCTGGTAGGAAGAGAGGAAAATAGACATCTATTGGAAATCCCGGGGGGGGGCAGGGGGGATGTCCCCTACATTTTATGAGTGGTGATGGACAATCTCCCCCCCATGTTTTATAATCCAAATTTTGAAATTTGGTGAAAAAAACTATTAAAAATCTCCGCTTTCCGTGGGACAGTGGAGGTGGGACTGATGAGGGAGGGCGCCGACTGGATGAGAGAGACGTTGGTCGGCAGGCAGTGGGGGGGGGGGGGGGGGAAGGACATGATGATTCAGTGCGATGATTGGAGGAGGGAGGTGTCGGTCAGAGGTGGAAGTAGGGGGGTGGGACTGAGGATAGAGAGCGGTGATTGGAGGGGGAGGGCGTCCTGGTGGAACAAAGATCATAGAGCAGAGCTTGAATCAGCCCATTTGCGGGGCCTTTCATCACCGGCCCGGCGTGGTTTAAAATCGGCTGCGGGATCTTCCATTACCGCGGTCAAATTGCTACGTCGAGGCTATTGAGTCTCCCGATGTTGAAGCCCCCACCTGGCTAGTTTTAAGCCACGCCGGCCGATTGAAACCCCATGATTCGGGGGGTGCGAAGCAGCTGTTGCTGGAGTTCGGAGTAGGTCACCAACCAGGCCAGTTCCCGATGTTACCGTCCACAGGGCCCACGGCCGAAGCCTCGCGTGTGTGCGCATGTGTGTGCGGGTGCCAAGAAATTGTGCCCCTGCCATGGTTTGATAGCGATTTCCTGATCTGATGAAAGACATTCTTGCCATCGAGGGAGTACAGAGAAGGTTCACCAGACTGATTCCTGGGATGGCAGGACTTCCATATGAAGAAAGACTGAATAGACTCGGCTTGTACTTGCTGGAATTGAGAAGCTTGAGGGGGGATCATATAGAGACTTACAAAATTCTTAAGGGGTTGGACAGGCTAGATGCAGTAAGATTGTTCCCGATGTTGGGGAACTCCAGAGCAAGGCATCACAGTTTAAGGATAAGGGGGAAGTCTTTTAGGACCGAGATGAGAAAATCATTTTTCACACGAGAGTGGTGAATCCGTGAAATTCTCTGCCACAGAAGGTAGTTGAGGCCAGTTCGGTGGCTATATTTAAGAGGGAGTTAGAGGTGACCCTTGTGGCTAAAGGGATCAGGGGTATGGAGAGAAGGCAGGTATAAGATACTGAGTTTGGATGATCAGCCATGATCATATTGAACGGCGGGGCAGGCTCAAAGGGCCAAATGGCCTACTCCTGCATCTATTTTCTATGTTTCTATGTTTCCGCCCCTGATTGGTTCCAGAAAGTATATTAGATGATATTAGCTAATACTGCTTACTTGGGGAAGAGGGAGAAATGTTGTTGGAAATTTTAGAAATTAAAGGAAGATGAGTAGTTTATTATCTGTTTAACCCAAGATCTTGTATGATCAGAAAAATGGGCAGCATAGGGAATAAATAGATATATTGTGGTATTTATAAATAGATATATTGTGGCTCCACACCACAGCTAGTTTAGTTAAAATAAACATTGGAGGATGTAAACTAAGCTGAGGATAATAAAACTGATCAGGGGGCACTGACATTTACTGCGCCGATTTGATATACAAACGTGAGGGTGGTTTTGCAACTAATAGGGAGCATAAAGTTAAACGTAACTATTGGGAAAGACATGGATGGAAGGTTACAGAGACATTGATCAATGATGAATTATTTCAAAAACGTAGATTCCATAACTAATCATTGTGTCATGAGAATATAAATATGCTGTAAGTACTGTGAATCTTTGAAACACTTTGGGTTCTCTCAGAGTATTTTCTAGTGCACGCTGTTAAAGCCTTCAATAAACCGACTGGTTCGAGAAACTCAACACTGATCTATGAGATATTTTATTTTGTGTCTATTCCTATCTACAATACAATACAATACAATAGAATACCGTTTATTGTAACAAACCTTAGTTTCTGCAGTCATACAAACAAGAAAAGAACCAAGACACAACACAATTTACACAAACATCCATCACAGTGAATCTCCTCCTCACTGTGATGGAAGGCAAAGTCTTATCTATCCCCTGCACTCCCCATTGTCCTCCCAGTGTCAGAGTCAAAGCCCCCGCCGGGCGATGGTAAATAAGTCCCGCGGCGATGCAAGGCCGCCCTCCGTGTCTTGATGTTAGAGCCCCCGGCGAGCGCTAGCAAGTCCCGCGGCCATTAAAGCCACGCCGGTCGATGTAAGGCCCCGCTCCAGGTCATTTTCAACCCCGCATCTTGGGCAGGAGAAGTTGCCACCGCGGGAACTCCGAATAGCAGTCTCCCACCAGGGACCCGCGAGCTCCCATTGTTACCGTCCACTGGCCGGCGGCTGGAGCCTCCGAATCACTGGGGTCGGTCAGCAGCAGCGCGCCACCACAGCTCCTCCCGTTCCGAACTCGGCCAGCTCCACGTTGGTGAGTAGTCCGCAGGCTCCGCGTCTGGGGCCCCAGGTCCAGTTGGAGGCCGCTCCACTGTGCTAGGCCCCAACGACAACGGAGACCCGACAGAGAAAAGGTCGGGTCCCCCGTACAGGGAAAAGATTGTAAAGGTTTCCCCCACCCCGCCCACACATAACCAGCTAAAAAAAAAACACTATAACTACACTCAAAACGAGACAAAAAAAAAAAAAAAGACAGACGGATTGCAGACCAAGATCTGAGCTGGGACCAAAGTAAAGCCAGATTCGGGGTACAGGTATAACACAAATTTCCCTCCTACACACCTGCAAAGAGGAGGAAGATGGAAAGAAAGAGATCTTTGTATACGAGTGCATAAAACTGTTGAAAGTGCTGGCACATGTGCTAAGCAGTTAATCATGCGTAAAGGCACAGTGTTTCGAAACATGAGACATGAAGTACAACAGCAAAGAAGTTGGAACAAACCTTTATAAAACTCTTGTTTATCTATCACTGGCATTTGGGAAGGTTTCAGAGTGGGTGCAGAGAGATGGATTAGAATGTTTCGGGGATGTAGAATCCTTATTTCCCTTCAGCCGTCGGCTTTTTCAGGACTGAGACACAATCAGTATGTTTAAGGATGAAATTTTAGGCACATACTTTTATTAAAATATTTAAGTGGGTAATTGCTTTCTTGTCTGTTAAAAGTAGGTAAATTAAATTTGTGACTGTGGCAGGCAAAATATAGGTAGGTCAGCATAATTTACATTACATAAAATAGTCTTTAACATTTATACAGTATATTTTATAACACCGCTGAATTTAATCTCAGTAATCTCAACAAATACAGCCTCCTCGCCATAAAGTTTTCCCAGAGATTGCCAGATAGAGGCCTTGTTAGTGGTAATCCTGGACATGAAACTTGTCTCTGGCCATTCCCAAACCCCCGCTCCTCAGTGAACAAAGCAGAGGATACTTTACTGTTTCCTTGCTCTGTTTTTCTGTGATATTTGATCCACTACTCACTTCATTGGGGTATTTTCTTTAGTTGTCATGTGAAAGAGATTAAGAAGGCTGATAAAAAAAATATTCAGTGACAAGCTGAATGAAACCTCTAACAGACTGTCTGCTGTTTATCGTGCACTATTTGTTCAATTTCCATGGATTATCCACTGATTGTGTGCTCTTCAACTAAAACACAGTAATCAGCTGCCTGCCCATCTGTTAGAGCCCGCAATAAATCTTGTAAAAGATTGTTCATGTGGCTCACACTCTATTCATTTCACTGCACGGGAGTTACCACCATACACAACAACATCAAATAGAACTATTTATTTGGATGTTAGGATATTGATAACTCTGTGATAGAAAACGCAGTTGTCCAACTTTATGTGAAGCAGAATTTATGTGATGCATATAAATGGTGTTAAGAGCTGGTAGTTACCGACACATCAGTTGTAAACAGAAAGCATCATTAAGGCCATCTCCGCAATTCTTTTATTTACTGTGGGGATCTGGGTTTCATTGGTAAACAGTGAATGGGGGGAGGATGCTCCAAGGACCGTCCCATCCCCAACATTCCTAAATGTCATTGAGGAGATAGTGTTGAGCCAGCTTCTTCAATAGTTGTGGTCCTTCTGGTGAGAAGGGAGTGAGATCCAGGATTTTTTCCCAGCCTGAGTGAAGGAACATTTGGATATTTCCAAATCAGGATGGTGTGCAACATGAAAGGGGAACCCGCATTTGGGGTGCTTCCATGTGTCTGCTACCTTTGACCCTCTTTGTGGCAGATGATTTATTTATGACCACAGCCACGAACGTCTTTTATTATATGAGGAATTAATCCAATTTTTGGAGTGCATTGCATTTGACGCCAATTGACTTCAGTTTTATGTGCACCTTCATGTCATAGTCCTCCAACCAAGTCAAAATGTTTTCTACCTCATATGACCTACATTTTCATCCAAGTTGTTAATATATATGATATATAAAAGGGGACTTAGTGCTGATCTCTGAGGCACACTACTGGTTACATTCTGAAAAGCAAACCTGCTGTACCAACCTTGGACTTTTTCTACCAAGCCAATGTTGAATCCAGTTGGCTATCTCACATTTGATCCCATGTGATAATAGACAATTGACAATGGGTGCAGCAGTAGGCCATTCGACCCATCAAGCCAGCACCACCATGCAATGTGATCATGGCTGATCAGCCACAATCAGTACCCCGTTCCTGCCTACTCCCCATATCCTCTGACTACACTATCTTTAAGAGCCCTATCTAGCTCTCTCTTGAAAGTATCCAGAGAACCAGCCTCCACCGCCCTCTGAGGCAGTGAATTCCACAGACTCACAACACTCTGTGTGAAAAAGTGTTTCCTCACCTCCGTTCTACCCCTTATTCTTAAACTGTGGCCCATGGTTCTGGACTCCCCCAACATCGGGAACATGTTTCCTGCCTCTAGCGTGTCCAAACCTTTAATAATCTTATATGACTCAATAGGATCCCCTCTCATCCTTCTAAATTCCAGAGTATACAAGCCCAGCCACTCCATTCTCTCAATAAATGACAGTCTCGAGAATTAACCGTGTGAACCTAAGGTGCACTCCCTCAATAGCAAAATTGTCCTTCCTCAAATTAGGAGATCAAAACTGCACATAATACTCCAGGTGTAGTCTCACTAGGGCCTTGTACAACTTCAGGAGGACCTCTTTGCTCCTCTACTCAACTCCACTTGTTATGAAGGCCAAAATGCCATTCACTTTCTTCATTGCCTGCTGTACCTGCGTGCTTACTTTCAGTGACTGATGAACAAGGACACCCAGATCCCGTTGTACTTCCCCTTTTCCCAATTTGACACCATTTAGATAATAATCTGGCTTCCTGTTTTTGCTACCAAAGTGGATAACCTCACATTTCTGTAGCCACAGAAATAGTGGATGCATTAGTGATAATTTTTCAAAATTCCTTAGATTCTGGAGTAGTTCCTGAGGATTGGAGGGTAGCTAATGTAACCCCACTTTTTAAAAAAGGAGGGAGAGAGAAAGCGGGGAATTACAGACCAGTTAGTCTAACATCGGTAGTGGGGAAACTAGCAGTCAGTTATTAAAGATGGGATAGCAGCGCATTTGGAAAGTGGTGAAATCATTGGACAAAGTCAGCATGGATTTATGAAAGGTAAATCATGTCTGACAAATCTGATAGAATTTTTCGAGGATGTAACTAGTAGAGTGGATAAGGGAGAACCAGTGGATGTGTTATATCTAGACTTTCAGAAGGCTTTCGACAAGGTCCCGCATAAGAGATTAGCATACAAACTTAAAGCACACGGTATTGGGGGTTCAGTATTGATGTGGATAGAGAACTGGCTAGCAGACAGGAGGCAAAGGGTAGGAGTAAACGGGTCCTTTTCAGAATGGCAGGCAGTGACTAGTGGGGTGCCGCAAGGCTCAGTGCTGGGACCCCAGCTATTTACAATATATATTAATGATTTGGACGAGGGAATTCAATGCAACATCTCCAAATTTGCAGATGACACCAAGCTGGGGGGTATAGTTAGGTGTGAGGAGGATGCTTGGAGGCTGCAGGGTGATTTGGATAGGCTGAGTGAATGGGCAGATGCATGGCAGATGCAGTATAATGTGGATAAATGTGAGGTTATCCACTTTGGTGGCAAAAACATGAGGGTAGACTATCTGAATGGTGGCAGATTAGGAAAGGGGGAGATGCAACGAGACCTGGGTGTCATGGTACACCAATCATTGAAAGTAGGCATGCAGGTGCAGCAGGCAGTGAAGAAAGCAAATGGTATGTTAGCATTCATAGCGAAAGGATTTGAGTATAGGAGCAGGGAGGTTCTACTGCAGTTGTACAGGGTTTTGGTGAGGCCACACCTGGAGTATTGCGTACAGTTTTGGTCTCCAAATCTGAGGAAAGACATCCTTGCCATAGAGGGGGTACAGAGAAGATTCACCAGGCTGATTCCTGGGATGTCAGGACTTTCATATGAGGAAAGATTGGATAGACTCGGCTTGTACTCGCTGGAATTTAGAAGATTGAGGGGGGATCTTATAGAAACTTACAAAATTCTTAAGGGGTTGGACAAGCTAGATGCTGGAAGATTGTTCCCGATGTTGGGGGAGTCCAGAACAAGGGGACACAGTCTAAGGATAAGGGGGAATTCCTTTAGGACCGAAATGAGGAAAACATTCTTTACACAGAGAGTGGTGAGTCTCTGGAATTCTCTGCCACAGAAGGTAGTTGAGGCCAGTTCATTGGCTATATTTAAGAGGGCGTTAGATGTGGCACTTGTGGCTAAAGGGATCAGGGGGTCTGGAGAGAAGGCAGGTACGGGATACTGAGTTGGATGATCAGCCATGATCACATTGAATGGCGGTGCAGGCTCGAAGGGCCGAATGGCCTACTCCTGCACCTATTTTCTATGTTTCTATGTTTCTATTTATCCACATTAAACTGTATCTGCCAAGCATCTGCCACCTCACCCAACCTGTCCAGATCACCCTGCATTCGAAATAGCATCCTCCTCACAGTTCACACTGCCACCCAGCTTTGAGTAATCTGCAAATTTGCTAATGTTACTTTGAATTACTTTATCTAAATCATTAATGCATAATATAAATAGCTGCGGTCCCAGCACCAAGCCTTGCGGTACCCGCACTAGTCGCTGCCTGCCATTTTGAAAGGGACCCGTTAAACCCTACTCTTTGTTTCCTGTCTGCAAACCAATTTTCTATCCATGTTAGCACACTACCCCCAATCCCATGTGCCCTAATTTTGCCCACTAATCTCCTATGTGGGACCTTATCAAATGCTTTCTGAAAGTCCGGGTTACACCACATCCACTGGCTCTCCCTTATCCATTTTCCTAGTTACATCCTCAAAAAATTCCAGAAGATTAGTCAAGCATGATTTCCCCCATCGTAAATCCACGCTGACTCAGACCGATCCTGTTACTGCTATCCAAATGTGCTGCTATTTCATCTTTTATGATTGACTCCAGCATCTGCCCCACCACCGATGTCAGGCTAATTGGTTGATAATTCCCTGTTTTCTCTCTCCCGCCTTTCTTAAAAAGTGGGATAACAATAGCTACCCTCCATTGCACAGGAACTGATCCTGAATCTATAGAACATTGGAAAATGACCACCAATGTCTCCACGATTTCTAGAGCCTCTTCCTTAAGTACCCTGGGATGCAGACCATCAGACCCTGGGGATTTATCAGCCTTCAGTCCCAGCAGTCTACCCAACACCATTTCCTGCCTAATGTGGATTTCCTTCAGTTCTTCTGTCACCCCAGATCCTCTGGCCACTCCTATATCAGGAAGATTGTTTGTGTCCTCCTTAGTGAAGACAGATCCAAAGAATCTGTTCAACTCATCTGCCATTTCCTTGTTCCCCATAATAAATTCACCTTTTTCAGTCATCAAGGGTCCAACTTTGCTCTTAACTAAATTTTTCCTCTTCACATACCTAAAGAAGCTTGTACTATCCTCCTTTATATTCTTGCTAACTTACTTTTGTACCTCATCTTTTCTCCCCGTATTACCTTTTTAGATATCTTCTGTTGCTCTTTAAACATTACCCAATCCTCTGGCTTCCAGCTCATTTTTGCTATGTTGTACTTCTTCTCTTTTATCTTTATACTGTCCCTGACTTCCCTTGTCAGCAACGGTGGCCCCTTACTCCCCATGGAATCTTTCTTACTCTTTGCAATGAACTGATCCTGCACCTTCAGTATTATTCCCAATAATACCTGCCATTGTTGTTTCACTGTCACTTTGTCTTTTTTTTCAGTCCCAGCAGTCTACCCAAAACACACACATTTCTCTTCTGATAATATCCGAATCCTCTATCCTGGAGGTTCATTAGTCATGTGTCCGCTCCCCTACAAATTCCTGCTAGCATCACATCACAATTGTCTAAAGTAATTGGTTCCTTGATTATCAAAGTGTGTGTTATAATTTATGAAGTGTTTTCTATTGTGGTTCCCAAAACATTCTTATTGCTTAAACAAGAAACTGCAGATGTTGGTTCAAAGACTCATTCATTCAAAGACTTTGGGTGGTCATGATGGCGCAGCCATAGAGTTGCTGCCTTACAGCAAATGCAGCGCCAGAGACCCGGGTTCGATCCTGACTACAGGTGCTGTCTGTCTGGAGTTTGTATTTTCTCCCCGTGACCTGCGTGGGTTTTCTCTGAGATCTTCGGTTTCCTCCCACACTCCAAAGACGTACAGGTTTGTAGGTTAATTGGCTTGGTAAATGTAAAACAAAAAATTTGTTCCTAGTGGGTGTAGGATAGTGTTAATGTGCGAGGATCGCTGGTCGGCACGGACCCGGTGTGTCAAGGGCCTGTTTCCACGCTGCATCTTTAAACTAAACTTATTTATTATTTGAACCTATTGATCCTTTGGGTATCAACTGATGTATCGAATAAAAATACTCTAAACAAAGATGTAGTCTTATTTCATCATTGCTTGGTCTGTGCTCATGCTCAGCTCACAGAAGGGTGGTTTACAATGGGATAGTCCACAGAACTATATCAGCACATCCCTAGTTTCTCATTGAGACTGACCTTCACTGTGCTTGTATGTTAATAGTTCCACATCTCTTTCAAGTCAGAGTGTCTTCCCAAAGCCTGATTGGATACTTGACAACTTGTCTCCGGCTACATTCCCTCCTTTGACACATTGACACATTGATTGTTCATCAGTTCACATTGAACCTTGGCCATATATCATCTCATACCAACATAGACATCCAAGTCCTTAACTTGCTGCAATTCATTTATACAAAACATAGTTTCACAAGTAATGTTTAAAACATTGTTGCCACCATCATACAAGGCAGCCTTTCCCCTCTCACCTCACACATGTACCTCACCTTTACCAGCCTTTACCTCACACATGTATCTTTAAGATTGCTTGCTGCCTTTACAATTTATCAATCATTTTATTACAGACTTTCTCTAACATTTCTCTGTGTTTCCGTATGTACGGTTCCATTGTTAGCTCTTTTTCAAGGTTCAAGAGAATTTATTGTCATGTGTTCCACATAGGAACATGAATTCTTGCATTGCTGCAGCACAACAAGATATTGTAGTCATAAATACAGATTCAGATAAGTGTATATATATATATATATACACACATCAATAAACAAATAAAGTGCAAAAGGCTGTTATAGTTCAGAGTTTGTTTGAAGTTCTGTTTAATAGTCTGACGGCTGTGAGGAAGAAGCTGTTCCTGAACCTGGATGTTGCATATTTCAGGCTCCTGTACCTTCTACCTGGTGGCAGTGGAGAGATGAGTGCGTGGCCAGGATGGTGTGGGTCCTTGATGATGTTGGCAGCCTTTTTGAGGCAGCGACTGCGATAAATCCCCTTGATGGTAGAGAGGTCAGAGCCGATGATGGACTGGGCAGTGTTTACAACTTTTTGCAGTCTTTTCTGCTCCTGGATGCTCAGGTTGCCACGATGCAACTGGTCAGCATGCTCTCTTATATGCACCTGTACAAGTTTGAGAGAGTCCTCCTTGACATACCGACTCTCCGTAATCTTCTCAGGAAGTAGAGGTGCTGATGTGCTTTCTTTATGATTTCATCAGTGTTCTGGAACCAGGAGAGATCTTCAGAAATATGCATGCCCAGGAATTTGAAGTTCTTGACCCTTTCCACCATCGACCCATTGATATAAATGGGACTGTGGGTCCACATTCTATCCCTTCCGAAGTCCACAATCAGTTCCTTGGTTTTGCTGGTGTTGAGAGCCAGGTTATTGTGCTGGCACCATTTGGTCAATCGGTCGGTCTCACTTCTATACTCTGACGCATGGAGTGGCGGCGCTGCCTTGGCAGCTGCGGCTCACCTGCAGTCCGTCTGTTTTTTGTTTTTTTTTGTTGTTTTCTTGTCTTGTGTGGTGTGTTAATTTGAGTTATTATGTTGTGTATGTGTGTGGGAGGGGTGGGAGAAACGTTTTAATCTCTTCCTTCGGGGGGACGCGACTTTTCTTGTCGTATCCCCCGTCTCCGTCTCCGTCTGCACTGAGGCCTATTGAGGAGATGGCAGCCTCCAACTGCGACCAACCTCGAGGCTCCGGAGGCAGAGCCAGCCAAGACTTACCAGGCTGGCCGACCAGGGCTGTGGCAGGTTCAGGCATTCCGGCATTCTGGCGGCCCGACTCGGAGCTGTGGCAGCTTTCTGGTGGTGGTGGCGGTGACGGCGCCAGCGACTTCGGAGGCCCGGCCACGGGCCCAGTGGACGACATCGTCGGGAGCTCGTAGGTCAAAGGTTGGTGACCTGTTTGTCCGGAGCAACAGCTGCATCCGCTGGACTGGACATAGTAAGGGCGGCAGCTTCGGCAGCTTCGACCGCCCCCGGGCCGCGGAGTTGAACCAGCCCATTTGCGGAGCACGGTTCAGCTGCAGGACTTACTTACATCACCCGGTGGGGTCATAACATCGGAGGCCTGGATCGCCTCAGTGCAGAGGAAGAGGAAGAACAAGAAGGGAAGCGACAAAGACTTAAGATTTTGCCTTCCATCACAGTGAGGAGGTGTCTGGTGAACTTACTGTGGTGGATGTTAAATTTGTGTTTATAGTGTGTTTTGTTATTTATTATATGTATGACTGCAAGGCAACGAAATTTCGTTCAGACCAAAAGGTCTGAATGATAATAAAGTTTCCATGATTCCATGACTCGTCCCCATCAGTGACACGTCCCATGACAGTAGTGTCGTCGTCGAACTTGATGATGGAGTTCGCACTATGTCCAGCTATGCAGTCATGAGTATAGAGTGAGTACAGCAGGGAGCTGAGCATGCAGCCTTGAGGTGCTCCCGTGCTGATTGTTATCAGGGATGACACATTCACAGACCACAGACTATGGTCTGTAAATGAGGATCGAGGAGTCGAGGATCCAATTGCAGAGGGATGCGCAGAGACCCAGATTTGAGAGCTTGGAACCCAGCTTGGAATTATGGTATTAAATGCCAAGCTGTAGTCAATGAATAACAGCCTGACATATGAGTTTTTGTTATCCAAGTGGTCCAGAGCGGAGTGAAGAGTCAGTGAGATCGCATCCACCATTGATCAGTTGTGGCGGTAAGCGAACTGCAGTGGGTCCAGGTTTTTGTCGAGGTATGAATTGATTTGCGCCAGGATCAGCCTCTCAAAGCACTTCATCACCACAGACGTCAGTGCCACTGGTCGATAGTCATTGAGGCATGTCACCTTGCTCTTTTTGGGCATCGGTATTGCCCTTTTAAAGCAGGTGGGAACCTCAGAGGTTAAAAATGTCCGTAAAAATTTTCCAATATTGAAAAATCATTATGGAAGATATTATATATATATATATATATATATATATATATATATATATATATATATATATATATATATATATATATCATATATATATATATATATATATATATATATATATATATATATATATATATATATATATATATATATATATCATATATATATATATATATCATATATATATATATATATATATATATATATATATATATATATATATATATATAGAATATATATATTGAATATATATATTTGAAACATTGCAATGATAACCACATGAGAGGCAATCCTCACCTACGGGTTAAATAGCATCAATTGTTACCCAGTGCAAATATCGTCCCACCATCTGATATCCTTAATTTCTTTAACAACCTTCCCAAGCTCTCATATTATTGAATGTTGATGACTGTATGGTGGGCTTTGACTACTTGTTGCCTAATTATTGCAAATCGTTGGGCCGGAGAGCAATTTCAGTCATATAGTTTTATAAATAGTTATCCAAAACTTTCTTTATTTCCTCGATAACCTTGATTGTAATTTGACTTCCTCAGTAAACTCTATTGTAATATTGTAAATTTGCCCCATTTATAAATCTAACCCAGTTTGGTGTTCCGGCATTTCAGGGTGAGTACAAAACGTGTTATTGGTTGGGTTCCTTCTTAAGGCACAAAGATGCATAGAAAGTGCTCCTGGCAATTTTAAGAAAGGCATCAGCTGGTATTTGTGTAACATCATAAACCCTTCAAATAACCAGGAAGAAAAAGCAGATTCAAAGGCACAATCAAAGCATGAATGCTGTGTGTAAATGGCTCATTCTAAGCTCCACCCTGTCTAGTTTCCGTCAATAAAATACTGAATGAAGCACTTGAGCAACTAAACTTTATTTTGGATAACACAACACAAATTCCCCTATACCACTGTGGGTTCGATCCTTGTATCTGCTTAGCCAAGCCCTTCTAGCCTTGTGCAAGCAGAGATACTCTAAAAAGTCATGCAGTCCCAAGTGTCTTCCAGAAGATCGACATCGGACCTTATGGGAGCTACTTTATATAGGTCCCTGAATCTTGAGGGGCCGAACTACATGGAGGTGGTCTCTTTATAAACCTATTAAACACATTGATAATAACAGTACATAATTGACAGTTCCCTAACTCAATATTACAATCTTGAATACAATGTATTTGAAAGAAGCTTCCAGAAAGAAGCTAACACGGGTGAACAATGTAACATGTGCCTTGGGATTCAGACAACCCAGACAAAGCTTAACATTTCAACCAATCAACAACTATCCAAATAAGGCTTTGAAACATTCTTTACACTATTTATATCTGGTTCGCATCGACCCAATCAGGTCCATTATTTTACGCCTTATTGTAAGACCTCTGCAGATGTTCCATTCTTTCTCTGCAGCTGTTATCTCGGCCACAGACAAACTGGCACTATGTCACAGTTCTGCAAAGGCACATTTAACGACCAAAATGGCCAGCAGCACACAAGCTCTTCCTCAATTTTAATACCATGGCTGCTCCAATTTAGCCAGGATTAACATTCCTTCCTTTTATTATATATGATAAACCATCATTTATGATTACCTAATAATCAGATAATCAGATATACATGGCTGACTATTGCATTATCAATCTATGAACAACAACAAGATGATGATGATGTCTCTTCCCAGAATCTCATCAAGCTTCCCGAGTTTTCATGGTCGTAGCATCACAATTTCCGTCTGATGAGTCTTCACCTCCTGATAAGCTTGTGAGGAAGCAAGTTACCATTCATGCACTAATGCTCTCCCACAAATTCATCAACTGTACCATTACTATTCTGTCAGTAACAAACCCTTTTCTATTTACTATCACTATTCTATACTATATAATCTTTCCCCTACTAGGATCAACAATAATCAGCCCTCTCTGTATTCACACGGTGTTCTTCAATGTATATCTGATGATGGTTTCTCATATAAATTTCAGTGGGGTACAGTCCAGATTTCCCTACAGGCGTGACTCTTATTTAAAGCAAATCATGAGGAATGTTTCAATTCAACCAAATTCAGTCTCAGCCTTCAATGTAATATTTTAAGTCTTGGGGTCTCTCTCACCCTCTTCATTCCACAGCTTGTGGTCGATAACACAACTCCATTCCAATTCCTGTGGAATTCCCAACTGTTCAAATGTAATCAATTACTTTCCATATGTTGTCAATTTTATTATAAAGCCAATTAAGAATGCCGAATCTAGGACAATCTCTTTACACCTTGATAATAGGAGCCACTTTACTTTCAAGGGTTAGACAAATTTAGATTCACTGGTCAAATACATTGACTGACACCAGTACCCATTCCCTTAGTATTTCTTCTAATTCAATAAGACTTCTCCAGTAATACTTTCTTAGGTGGTTAACTTTGGTTTCTCAAAGGGGAGTTCTGCTATTCACATTTCCTCTTTCTTACTATTTCAATGCCAACTCTCATGTTCCCTGAATATTCCTCCATTTTAACAGATCTTCCTTAGTTCCATCCTTCCCTGATGATCTTTGAATAATCCTTCCCATCTTTGGTTGCCTGTCTGGGGATGAGACAATAAAAATACCAAGTTAATAATCAGATTTTAAATACTCCTAAGCCAGATCTTATAAGTCAGTTCCAAATCTCAAGCCTTAAAGTCCTTCCAATTCATCACTATACAATTTAGAGATTGAATTCAGAATTGTGTCAATTTATTTCTAATGGCTAGAATTTAGGTGCAAAGTAAGTGTCCCCGAACGACAGAGGAATATTCATTTTCAAAGTTCTAAATTCAGTTCTTCAAATTGGAGCTTGCCCCATTAGTCTTCAGAGCTTGGCTGTATTTTTTTTAGAAAATGTTGGGTATTGTTCTTTTCTTTTGCCTTCACTGGTGTCAAATATTTGGTATGTTAATGTTGGGCACTAGGGTAGGTGTCTTCTTCTTCTTTCTCAATGTTAATTCCAAAGGAGTACGAATACCGAAGAGCAGCCTTCTTCATTTTTTGACCTTTCCCAGATTGTATACTAAAGGGACAGGACAGTACCATTTCTTCGTCGTGGTTGGTCCTTGTCTCTGGGGAGCTACCTGGATGGAGATGATGATTACATATCCTACCAGAAATGTGTCTTCTGCCCGTTCTTAAGGGTCCACATACTCTTTACCTCACTCCCCAGATATTGGCATGTTGTAAGTCCTGCAGGCACAACAACTTTGTAACAAGTTAGTACAATGGCACCTGTCCCTACTCCCGTACCATCTGCGCAATAAATTAATTTCTTCTTTCCCTAGTGCCAGTTCAGTTCTTATCCTTTTTGACACCAGCTACTTTGTCTCTATTTTCATATTCCTTCCTTTTGGTGAAGTTTCTCAATCCCAATCAGCTTCTTTGTAACTCTCATCCTGGGAGTCAAAAAGGGCAGTGTTCTTTCTGTTCTTTTAATTTATTATTATTTTCCTTGGGCCGTCTTAATGTCCTCATGATACCCTCAGATTTCATATATACGCTTTGAGGCAAGGGTAATCTTACTTTGTCCACACTCTGGACTAGCTGGCAGATCAGGTCTACCGGAATGGATTTGGCTGCCAGAATGCTTGGTTCCATGCCCCCTGATCCTCTAGTCAGCGTTCTCGTCCTCTATCTTCAGGGTCCCAAGTATCCCTATAACCTCTAGGGATCCACTGACTTCTTAGACCCCGTGGTCCTCTTCTTTGACCCCTTCCTCCTCTATGTTCCCTCATAGGGCAACCTCTGCCCCAGTGTCCCATTTCTCCGCAAACATAGCATTGGTCGGGCCTCACAGTTCTACAGCCTCTCCAATTAAATTGAGGGAAAGTAGGCTCTCGAATAGGTCCTTAAGGTAATCAAGAGGGATCCAGGCCTTAAATTCTTCCTCTTCCTTCGATGTTACTTCCAGTGTCTGTGTTATTTTTACTGGTCTCTGGAAGGATTTACTTGTTGTCGAAGCAGGTTGCACTGGAGCAGGGATGTCTGTAGCCCGGGGATAGTCTTCACCTACTGCGGTATCTAATCTTAAAGGTGGGGTAGGCACCTTCCTACCAGGGAATTGCCTATGGGGAATTCGCTCCAATTCCATAATATTGGGGATTTGTTCTGATCTTATAATTTTAGCAATATCAGGATCAGCTATTTCACTTCTGAGGAACCTTCTTCCTAGCTCCCTGATCCTCCACACTGTCCTGTGCTGGTGAAGCAATCGTCGGAGCTAGAGAATCGTCTCCCGATTTCCCTGCTATGGATTTAAATTTAGTGGGTGGAGTCGAAGATACAGCTGACTCCACCCGAGCGCCCTGTTCACAGGCTACGCAAGGTGTTTCAGAACTAGGAGCGTGAGAGGGCTGAGAGGAATGCCGTGACTGTTCCAAAAAAGTCTGCCCATTCTTTTAAATATTGGGCTTCTCTCCCCTCGAGATCCATGCCACCGCTGCACTTTTACTAAATTTGATTAGTTTAATCTTAGTCGGCTGGGCCACCTCCCCTTTAAGAGCCATCGTAGTCATATCCCCATTAAAAGTCAGTGCTCTTTCCTGCTCCTGCGGCTGACTTTCAATGTCTCTTTCCTTCTCTTCCTCCATCCTCATTCCTAGCTTTCAAGCTGCCATTCTTAAAGCAGAAAGCAGAACGATTTCTTTAGTTACCTTCCTTTCGGTATAAAACATCTACCATAATTTAATGAGTTTGTTCCCTTCTTCACTATCCCCATATTGCCTAATAGTTTTCTCTATGTAGGTTATTCCTGTTACAGACTTTAGCCCACCCATTGGCCAAAGTTTGTTTCCCAATGCTTTATTTAATTTCCCTGACAATTTCTGCCTTCCGAGGAATCTTATCGCAGATTATTTTCAATTGAGTTCCAGAAATGTTTGTTAGGTCCTTCTCTAGACTATTTTCCATCCTCTTATACAATAGACACAACACCGATAAGTTTCAAAGCACTCACACCTCCACTACACTCGCTCCTCTCTTTCAGTCTCCAAGGCCACCGAGATCGCTTTCACACAATACCCAACGTCTAAAAGATTCACACATCTCTCACACAATAGTACATTCAATTTTATTCAACTGCTAGTCAATCGTTCTCTTCAATAGCTCAGTTCGATCACTCTACTCAATTGCTCTTCAATTGTTCTACTCAATTACCCTTCAATCGCGCACTCAACTTTCTTATCAATTCAATCTTATTCACAATCACCCTTTCAATTTTCAACCTGTAAACAAAGAATCTCCAGTCTCCCAAACAAAGGTGTTTAATATTAAAATCTTCTCGCAGCAATCTCTGCCACTCAGGACACTTTGAATTAACAAAGACAGACAAAACCAAACCACACAAGCAAGACCATACTTAAACAAGAATCTATTACCCCAATAATAAATAGAAAGAGACACACCCCAATGTAAACAACAAGCATCCACTTGTTATGATGATGAACCACGCACTCTAATAAATTCTCCTCGTGGCGTACTCAGACAACAATAGACAATAGACAATAGGTGCAGGAGTAGGCCATTTGGCCCTTTGAGCCAGCACCGCCATTCAATGTGATCATGGCTGATCATCCCCAGTCAGTACCCTGTTCCTGTCTTCTCCCCATACCGGCCTCCACCACCCTCTGAGGCAGAGAATTCCACAGACTCACAACTCTCTGTGAGAAAAAAGTGTTTCCTCGTCTCTAATCTAAATGGCTTACCCCTTATCCTTAAACTGTGGCCCCTGGTTGTGGACTCCCCTAACATCGGGAACATGTTTCCTGCTTCTAGTGTGTCCAAACCTTTAACAATCTTATATGTTTCAATAAGATCCCCTCTCATCCATCTAAACTCCAGAGTGTACAAGCCCAGCCGCTTCATTCTCTAAGCATATGACAGTCCGCCATCCCGGGAATTAACCTTGTAAACCTACGCTGCCCTCCCTCAATAGCAAGAGTGTCCTTCCTCAAATTAGGGGACCAAAACTGCACACAACATTCCAGGTGTGGTCTCACTCGGGCTCTGTACAACTGTAGAAGGACCTCTTTGCTCCTATACTCGACTCCTCTTGTTATAAAGGCCAACATGCCATTCGCTTTCTTCACTGCCTGCTGTACCCGCATGCTTACTTTCATAGACTGGTGAACAAGGGCTCCCAGATCCCGTTATACTTCCCCTTTTCCCAACTTGACACCATTTAGATAGTAATCTGCCTTCCTGTTTTTGATACCAAAGCAGATAACATCACATTTATCCACATTAAACTTCATCTGCCATGCTTCTGCCCACTCCCCCAACCTGTCCAAGTCACCCTGCATTCTCATAGCATCCTCCTCACAGTTCACACTACCAACCAGCTTTGTGTCATCTGAAAATTTGCTAATGTTACTTTGAATCCCTTCATCCAAATCATTGATGTATATTGTAAATAGCTGCGTTCCCAGCAACATGCCTTGCGGTACCCCACTAGTCACTGCCTGCCATTCTGAAAGGGACCTATTAATCCCTACTCTTTGTTCCCTGTCCAGCAACCAATTTTCTATCCATGTCAGCACTCAACGCTCAATACCATGTGCCCTAATGGTGCCCATTAATCTCCTATGTGGGACAGCGGAACGATCCCTCCCCCGACACAGCGATCGAAAGACTACGAACTCTGATCGAACCACCGCAAATCGGACTCTAACATTGCTGACAATCCTGATTTAAACAAATCCCATATATTCAATTTAAACGCACTTTTACCCCAATTATCCAACACCCAAAATCCTTGAGCACTCACACAATCAATACAAGTAGCGGTTCATATTCTTAACAAACTTCCAATATATTTTACACGTTACAAAATATTTATACAGTCGGATCCGATAAAGATATACATTGGAAATTTACAATACACTATAGTTACAACACGCTAGCGCACAATTTGATTTCAATTCCGCATCACTCTGATATTAACCGCTTCCTCTGATACCAAAGATTTTCCCCTTCCTAGGATATGCTTTGCTGAGGAGTACTACTTCTTAATTGACTACTTTTCCTCCTTTAAATACTTTTCCTCCTGCTGAGACTGGACTTCTATTGGGCGACTCCTATCCCTACACTCTAAGTTCTCAGAATTAGGGGTACTTTTTCCCGTCCGGTTACTTTTCACCAAAAAATCAGGTTCCCTTCCCTCAGTTACTCTTCGCTATCAGGTACTAATCAACAATTGATCAGAGGGTTACTACTCACGGTTGATCAGCCACTATTCGGAATCGATCTCAAACACACTATACACACTTCGAATTTCCATATATACAGAATTTGAATTCTACCATACAGTCAAAACTTCAATATGAACTTCTGTATTTAGATACTTTAATTCTGAAAATGTAAGTTTGCTCTGTTCGGACCGATCAGTTTTGGTGCATACTACTCAAGTACGCGGGTTCAAATTCAAATTTACTTGAACAATGAAATCTCGAATGGACTAGAGTCTTCCCAGCCAATCTTTACTCTAGCCACCGACCCCAGTGCCTTTACGAGAGTCCTCCTCCGTCTTTTCATGGTTGCAGATCACTCACACAGGCATGGCCTCTAACCAACCTAGGTCATCCCATCAAATGGGCTTGTTCCTTATCACCTGCTTGGCACCAGGTGTCAGCACCTAGCCTCTTCATGCTGACAGTCGATACCGACTTTTGGAACACACCTTTTCAATCAGCGCTCCGAACAATGACGGGTCAAATGCTGCACCAAGCCTTTCTAGCCTCATGCAAGCAGAGACACTCCAAAATGTCACGCAGTCCCAAGCGTTCTTTCAGAAGATTGACATCGGACTCCATGGCAGCTACCTTTATAGGTCCCCAAACCTTGAGGGGCCGAACTACATGGAGGTGGTCTCTTTATAAACCAATTAAACATATTGATAATAACTGTACACAATTAACAGTTCCCTAACCCAATAATACAATCTTGAATACATTGTATTTGACAGAAGCTTCTAGAAAGAAGCTAACATAGATGAATAATGCAACATGTGCCTTGGGATTCAGACAACCCAGACAAAGTTTAACATTTCAACCAATCAACAACTATCCAAATAAGGCTTCGCAATAGTATTTACACTATGTATATCTGTTTGCATTGACCCAATCAGTTCCTTGCATTTTACAACTTATTGTAAGATTCCTGCAGATGCCCCATTCTTTCTCTGCAGCTCTTATCTAGGCCACAGACAAACTGGCACCATTCAGCAGCTTGTCTCAGTTCTGCAAAGGCACATTTAACTTGACCAAATGGCCTAGCAGCACACAAGCCCTTACTCAATTTTAATAGCATGACTGCTCCAATTTAGCCAGGATTAACACTGCAGACAGGATGTCTCAAAATTGGGTGACACAGAGGTACCAATGGTAGAGCCACTGCCTCACAACTCCAGAGACCCTAGTTTGATCAGGTAACTGAGTCATCCTACCACAACCAGAAAGAGGTAGATAGTAATTCAGCGCTGCTTTCTGGTTGTAGTAGGATGATTCAGTTGCTGAACTGAACGGGAGCAACCGGGGGAAATCCACACAGTCACTGGGACAATGTGGAAACTCCACACAGACAGTATCAGAGTTCAGGATCCATCCAGACTCTCTGGAGTTTTTTTTGTATCCTCTTTTTTTTAACCTTCTAAAAGTAAAAATGTTATTTACAGCAAAAGCAATTTTTAAGATTGTTCGCCAAATGTTTCAGTCTTCCAAAATAGCAATTTTGCATTTTGCCAATTTAAGTGTACACTATACACCGATTATCTTAAATTCAATTTCACTCTGAGATGTGGGTGTCTCATATCTGGAATAGAGACAATCATGTTTTTTCATCTTTAGGTGGATTTGAAGAGGCAAGTGTGGGATTCCTGTCTCTCTCTAAAATCAATTCCAAAGGAAACAAAAAAAAACTTAAAACACAGTTAAGACAAAACAGACAAAATAATGTGCAATTTTCTTCCTTGACAAATTTCACAAACGTCTCCAATTCTCTCCTGGTCATGCCATCCAAAGAGCCTTTGGGCAGGTTCCTTGTCCCGTCGACAGACAAGCCTTCTGGCGGGTTGCTAGTTTCATAGACAGACAAGCCTTCGGCTAGTTTCCTAGTCCCGTCGGCAGATGAACCTTCAGGCAACTACCCGCCAATCAACAATCCTTCCTTGTGGGCACCGTATCCAAGAGACTGCAGGAAGGCCTAGGCCGCAAGACACTTCAGGAATGTCTCCGCCACAATGCACCCCGCACACACAACTTCATAAAGAGACCCTGCTTGTTAAATATAAAGCCCTGCAAATTCATTTGGCATAGAGAATGACTGGCCGGATAAACAACACAGCACTCCGCTCGCGATCTGCCCATACTTCCTGGCTCGCGACGAACTGGTGTTACAGGACGGGATTATAGTCAAGGCAGTTGTCCCAGCTGTCCTCCGGGACAAGTACTTCAATGCCGTCCACAGGGGCCACCCCGGCGTGGAGGCAACCTTACATTGGGCACAGAGCTTGTTTTACTGGCCTGGTCTGACCAAGTACATATGTGACAAAACTGAAGTCTGCGCCATCTGCAAAAGCCTGACGCCACGCCAGCAGAAGCAGCCCTTACTGCTGCACCTGGTTCCTCCTCTACCGTGGTCCATCGTAGCCACCGACATATTCAAATGGCATGGGAATCACTATCTGGGTCTTGTCAACACTTATTCGGGCTGGATTGATATCGATCTACTCCGAAAATCCTCACATCTGAAGCAGCTATCCAGAAGTTGCAACGCCATTTCTCCGTGCACGCTCTCCTGCACGCCTTCTATCTGACAATGGCTGTCAGTTCACCAGCCAGCTTTTCAAAAACGTTGCACAACGATGGGACGTTCGACATATTACTCGCAGCCCTGAGGTTCCATAGTCAAACGGACTCGCCGAACGGGCTATACGAAGTGCAAAACAACTAATGGAGTGTTCTTACCTTGCTAAATCTGACGTCTACCTGGACCTGCTCAATTTAAGGAACATTGCCAGAGATCCCATACTGGGTTCCCCAGCCCCATGACTGATGTCTCGCCTGTATCCCAGCAGCTTTTACAGCCACAGGTTCAGTCTCCACCCGCAGTCCAGAAACAACTACAATTCAAGTGCGATGAGAAAAAAACGTTTTTTCATAAATCCAGTAAGCCACTTGAACCTCTCTCCGGTGGACAGGTTGTTCGCCTCCAGACCAACAGGTTACGCGTTTTGTATACCCTCCCACTACCGGGCCGGCTGCTCCACTATCAGAGACTGCATTCCCTGCGGCCTCCCCACGGCGTTCAGCGCCTAGCTCGCCTACTTCACCACCTCCACCCGGTGGGTCCCCGGTCACATCCCCGGTTCCCTCCCCAGTCACTTCACCGGTGAAAGGAGGAGATGCGGATTCGTACCGCACACGTGCCGGATGGGTCAGCAGGCCACCCATTAGATACGGTGATTTTGTGTAACTATTTATACTTCTCCATGTGCGTTATTAAAGTTTTGGCTACTATATTGTTTGGCCACCATGTTTCCACGTATCTATGCTTTATTTTGTTTCTACAAGGAAAGATGTAGATTGGTTATTTCCTACTAACCAATTGTAGTGCTTGTTAGTAGTTGCTCTGCATAATATGCGATTTATATTACCAAGCTCTTGCTTATGTAATTCAGGCCGAGTAGCCATTAGTAACGTTCTGCAGACCAATGCTGTAAGTGGACTTTAATAAATATGTGTTGTTTTTTGATGTGTGTACGACTCCACTCAATCAATCAATCAGTTTTATTCGTCTTGCACATAAAGTGTTACACTCCATATAGATTTAACAGACATTGTTTATTGGGAGAGTCTTAAATTACCTTATGCTCCTGATGGAAAAGGATGTGACTGCTTGAAAGATTATAAAATGTTGTAAAAACATTGCCTTTGCACTGACATAATTCATGCATATTCTCTCTCTCTCTCTCACTCTCTCTCTCTCTCTCTCTCTTTCTCTCTCTTTTGCAAATCAAAATTAATTTACAAGTTCCCACATCTCATGCAACATTTTAAAACTCAGACCATTCATACCAGTTCATGACATACATAATAGGTTAAACAGTCCAATAATCATTTTAAACTACATTCATGCAAACTTGAATGAAGCCTTGAAACTTTGAGACTTTAAGACAAAGCTGAAAGTTATTAATCATGCACAAGTAAACAATCAATTTGTTTGAAGAGTGACATCTCCAGAGCAACTAAATCTCCAGGATTTCTCACATTTCAAACTCTGATGGGACTCGGAATTCAGATTATAAAACCTGTTTGTTGGACGGTTCTGGGAATGACTCACAGTTAAAGCAGTGGATAGGGAACTGCACTCGGGAGTTTGTGCTGTACCACTGCCTTCCAGATAGGGTGAAGATATACTTTTATGCAGTGATATTTCCTTTCTGCAATCTATCTGCTGCTCTGTAACCTGACCTTTAATACTCCTCACAATGCCCTCTGTATTTTCTCAGAGGGGAACCTGTCTCATTGTTCCTTCTCCAATTAAAAAAATATTCAGCATTTCATTTTCCCACATTCATATCCTTCATTGCAAAATCCATGACTCAGTGTGGGTATGAATTATCCCATCCCCCACCCCTTTCCGCTTTCCACAAATACTGCTTCCTCAGTGTACTCCTTAGATCACTCTTTGAGTCAGCACCACCATTCAATATGATCATGAGGCCGAATGCAAACTGGAGGAACTGGATCTCACATTCCACTTAAGTAATTTACGACCCAGTGGTATGGACATTAAATTATCCAATTTGAGGTAACTGTAGAAATTCCAAATCTTACACTGGCTCTCTCTCACTGTCTTTCCCCATGCCTCCTTGTTACTTCCCCTCTATCTACCCCAGCGGCCTGGATCGCCTCAATGCAGAGGGAGAACAAGGAAAGAAGAGACAAGGACTCTAAGACGTTTGCCTTCCATCACAGTGAAGAGGTGCCTGGTAGATTCACTGTGGTGGATGTTAAACTGTGTTCATTGTGTGTTCTGTTATTTTATTCTCTGTCATGACTGCAAGACATGTAATTTTGTTCAAACTATAAGTTTGAATGACAATACAGGATACTTTGTATATTACACTTTATCATATTGAATGGCGGTATTGGCTCAAAGGGCTGAATGACCTACTTCTGCACCTATTTTCTATGTCTCTATGTTTCTAAATCAATTAGTGCAGGATGAAGTCCAATAACAGATAGTTCTAAGGTCACCAATGAGGTAGATAGGAGGTTAGGACCGCACTGTAGCTGATGAACTGCACTCTAGCTAATGAATAGTGATATTTTGGCTGCTTTTCCGAGGTAGTGCGAAGTGTAGATGGAGTCCATGATCAGAAGTCTTCTGCATTTTTCTGCGACCACTGTAGTTCCTGATTCGCAGCTTTGCATCCCATGGCTGCTTTTTCCTTTTCCTAAAATGCTGCATGTAAAACTGAGTCAGGTATAGCCTACCAGGTACCAGATACAGCCAACGTACCTGTACCAGGTACAGCCAAGGTGGAGACTGCAGCTGAATCCTTTATACCTCCTTTGCTACTTCCCGCAGATCTTACTTATTTCTTGTTTTGTCGTTTCTACTGTAACTCCGTCTTTAACTTTGAAATCGCAATTTTTTTCCACCATACCCACTGGCTATTGAGGTCATCTGTCTAAGTTTAGGAGCTCATTTAGTCAGTACTTTCTTCGTCTCTTCCCAATATTTCAGTCAGCTGGGCTTGAGCATATTCAACCCATGCGGGCCATTTATCATGTGTGTATTATTTATTCATGTGTGTATGTGTTTATATAATGATATATGGACACACTGATCTGTTTTGTAGTAAATGCCTACTATGTTCTGTGTGCTGAAGCAAAGCAAGAATTTCATTGGCCTATCAGGGACACATGACAATATGTGTTAAAGAAGGAACTGCAGATGCTGGAAAATCGAAGGTACATAAAATGCTGGAGAAACTCATTGGGTCAGATGTCAGCTGATCTATATCGGTGAGACCAAGCGGAGGCTTGGCGATCGTTTCGCCGAACACCTCCGCTCGGTTCGCATTAACCAACCCGACCTCCCGGTGGCTCAGCACTTCAACTCCCCCTCCCATTCCGTATCCGACCTCTCTGTCCTGGGCCTCGTCCATGGCCAGAGTGAGCAACACCGCAAATTGGAGGAACAGCACCTCATATTCCGCTTGGGGAGTCTGCATCCTCTTGGTATGAACATCAAATTCTCTAAATTCTGTTAACCCTTGTTGTCTCCTCCCCTTCCTACCTCTCCCTCAGCCCTCTGGCCACTCCTCCTTTTTCCTTTCTACCCCCCGCCTCCCCCCACCCCCATCAGTCTGAAGAAGTGTTTCGGATCAAAACATTGCCTATCTCCTTCGCTTCATAGATGCTGCTGCACCTGCTGAGTTTCTCCAGTATTTTGTGTACACATGACAATAAACTCACTTGAACTTGAACTTTTTTAGATTAGATTAGATTAGATTAGATTAGATTCCTTTATTGTCATTCAGACCTTTCGGTCTGAACGAAATTGTTACCATACAGTCATACATATAATTTTTTTTTTTAAACACACAATAAACACATATCCAACATCCACCACAGTGAGTTCACCAGGCACCTCCTCACTGTGGTGGAAGGCAAAAGTCTTAAGTCATTATCTTCATCCTTCCTAGTTCTCCCTCTGTGCTGAGGCGATCCAGGCCTCCGATGCCGCTGGAGCACCGCAGCTCTAAGCTGGGCTGTCGCCGCTGCTGGAGCACTGCAGCTACAAACCAGGCCGCTGCCTCCGCTGGAGTACCGCAGCTCTAGGCTGGGTCGCCGCCACAGCTCCGCCATTAGGCCTCAGCACAGATGGTGACAGGGGACACGCATCCTCCCGAAGGGTGAGACTAAGACTCTGTTCTAAGACACTAAGAACTTATCACCTAGGTACCTTGCAGCACTTTTTGATGACTATACTTAGTTTAGTTTTGTTAGCTTTAGAGATACACCACGGAAAGAGGCCATTCGGCCCACCGAGTGCATGCCGACCAGCGATGCACGTACACTAGCACTATCCTACACAATGGAGACAAGTTACGATCTTTACTGAAGCCAATTAACCTACAAGCCTGTACATTTTTGGAATGTGGTGGGAAACCGAAATACCCCAGGAAATGCAACGCGGTCACAGGGAGAACGTGCAAACTCCAGACAGCACTCATAGTCAGGATCGAACCCGGGTCTTGTAAGGCAGCAATTCTACTGCTGCGCCACTGTGCCAGAAGGTGGAGAGGCAACCAATGTACGGCTCTTGTGATTCCAACCTGCAGTCAAGTAAATGTATGGATGACCTCTGAATTCCGCAGTGACTGTCTTCCCTGTAAGATTTCCATCCAGTCCCTCTGAATCAATTCACTGGAGGAACGCCTCTCTGCATTGACTTGCAGAGTTTTAACCTTGTCTCCGCATTAATTCATGACCTCTATGATCACAGTTTTGTTCAGCAATCTGTGATTTGAACATAGTGGACCATACAAAATTCACCATTTAACCATTCTCAACCAGGGATATGGAAATATAACCCCCCCCCCCCCCCCAACCCCCCACCTTTCCTCTTAGGGCATCCATTGACGTTCTGAGCAGAAATACTCAAAACTAAGGATTATTGGAACTAAATCTTTAGTGGGCATGAGGAATTGCAGTTAGTGGATTAAACAAAAACAAGTCCTGGAGTAACTAGGTGGGCCAGGCTGCATCCCCGGAAGACATAGATAGGCAACGTTTTAGACCGGGATCCTTCATCAGACTAATTCAGACTACTGGTAAGAAACGTCCCAACCCGAAATATCGCTTATCCATTTCTTCCATAGATGTTCTCTGATCTGCTGAGTTACTCCAGAACGTTGCCTCTCTTTTTAATCTTTAGAGGTATTGGTATTGGTATTAGTTTTGGTTTACTATTGTCTTGCGTAGTGAGATAACATTAAATAACTTTGTTATCTGTGCTATCCAGGCAAATCAGGCCATTCATGAGTACAATAGGTTGTGCAAAGAGAAATTTAAACAAAGTGCAGTAGAAAATGTTACAGCTGCAGAGAAAGTGGAGATAGAAAAAATGCAAGATACACCTATAGTGTCGGAAAGGTCCATTAAATAGTCTGATAACAGCAGGGAAGACGTTGTTCTTGAATCTGGTGATACATATTTTCAAACTTTTGTATCTACTGCCCAATGGGATAGGGGAAAAGAGAGAATTAATGAATTGTAACAGTCCTTGAACTACAGAGGCTGGTTCAAACTGAAAATAGACACAAAATGCTGGAGTAACCCAGCAGGACAGGTAGCAACTCTGGAGAGACGGAATGGGCGACGTTTCGGGTTGAGACCCTTCTTTTGGTTCTTTTCCCAAGGCAAAGTGAAGTGCAGTTGGTGTTGATGGGAGAGGCTGGTTTGTCTCATGGACTGGGTGGTTTGCAATAGGAGAGTTCACAGAACTGTGTCATCACAACACTATGTCCTCATCTCAAGGCTAATCTTCACTATGCATCTTTGCTTCTACCCCCAAAACCTGATGGTGCTTAATATCTTACCCACATCTGCAGCACAGACTTGTTTTACTGCAGAGAACTTGCTGCAGCAAATAGAAAGATTAAACGAGAACTTACCGTTTGAAGTTTGATCTTTATTTTATGAGAAGTTGAAGTGAGGGAATACGTGAAGAGCCCACCCGCCCGCATGCGCGTCAATCTTCAGAGTAACTGTATGAAACCACAGAACCAGCTACAGACCTTAAACTATAGAAAGATTAACAAGAGTAGAGTTACCGGATGATCTTTTATGAGAATTAGGGTTGGGAGTGGAGGGCACGTATTTCCTCACCTGTTAATGCCTCCTGTACACGGAGCATAGTTTGTTCACATGATTAAAAAGAAGCATATCCCCATTAGATCTGTTGGAGATTCTTTCATAAGGGACTCCCAACTATGTGGATATCGATAAAGCAGTCTAATCTGACTGCTTTATCGATATCCACATAGTTGGAGTCCCTTATGAAAGAATCTCCAACAGTCCCCTCTACTGAGCAGAAATTATCATGACGCAACCCTGAACCAGGTGTTGCCCCACAGGTGTCTGATAGACACAGCTCAAAAAAGGCTTCCTAACCCAGGAGCTCCTCAATGGAGTTTCTTAGGGGAGGAAATAGAACGCAACCCTGAGCCAGACGTTGCCTCCTCAGGCCACTGGCTGACTCCCTTTCGGAGTATCAATCTGTACAGGCATTGCCCGTAAGATGCTCCGAACAGTCACCTTCTCCAGTGGAGCCCCATTCTGTGCTGCAATGGCAAGTCAAATTTCACTACAGCATTTGGTGTATGAGATAATAAATCACCTTTGTATCCTATGTATCCTATCTGCTGCGATAGTCACAAACGTGACCGAGTGGCAACCGCTATTAAAAACTGCCAGCTCTATTTATAGCTGCCCTATAAATAGAGCATACACTATACGCTGCTCCATAGCGTAAGCTGAACCAACCTCAGCCGGCAGCATCTATGTTTAAAATTGCTAGGTGCTACGGCAGCTGAGCTTACCTGGCGGTCGCTGTCCTGGCCGTGGCTATTTTTAAACCACCGGCTGCTGCTAATCTTTTGCAGGGATCGCTGACCTGGCCGCGCTGTCAGCCGCCTCGCCAGCTCCTTACGGAGCCTCCACGGCGGCCTCCAAATCCGGCCGCCTGCTCCCGTTCGGAGCTCCAACGGCGGCAGCCGCACAGGCTGCGTCCGACAGCTACTGAAAACAAATTTGGCTTACCGAACTGCTCCGATTGCACATTGCATCATACCATGATTTAAGATTAAAACAACCAGATGAATTATTGAGGAACCAATTCATACCCTTGATTTTGAGTCAAGACAGTTGAAAAATAGGATAATGAAAATTAGGAGTAAAGATGTACGTGGATTTTGGCCTGAGGAAGCTAAAAGCTAGGGGATGATAATAGCGTGGACGATAGTTTAAATAAAAATAAACATCTCTCTGTTTCACACTTTGTAATGAAATAGGATGATTTCCTATGTCAGCTTTTGTTACCTGAGGCAAATAATTAAGAAATCAAGCAAATAGGCAGTAAAGTTAGAAGTAGGCAGATTCATCAAGGATTAATGAACAATCCAGCAGGAGGGACTTCTTGGGTCGAGTAGCAACTTTCTTGATGGGTCGAGCAGCATCTTTGTTGGCGGGAGGGACAAAATGTTGTTAATTCCTTTTGCCCCATAGATCCAAATCTGAGGAAGGACATTATTGCCATAGAGGGAGTGCAGCGAAGGTTCACCAGACTGATTCCTGGGATGTCAGGACTGTCTTATGAACAAAGACTGCATAGACTCGGTTTATACTCTCTAGAATTTAGGAGATTGAGAGGGGATCTTATAGAAACTTACAAGATTCTTAAGGGGTTGGACAGGCTAGATGCAGGAAGATTGTTCCCGATGTTGGGGAGGTCCAGGACAAGGGGTCACAGCTTAAGGATCAGGGGGAAATCCTTTAGGACCGAGATGAGAAGGAATTTTTTCACACAGAGTGGTGGGTCTCTGGAACTCTCTGCCACAGATGGTAGTTGAGGCCAGTTCATTGGATATATTTAAGAGGGAGTTAGATGTGGCCCTTGTGGCTAAGGGGATTAGAGGGTATGGAGAGAAGGCAGGTACGGGATACTGAGTTGGATGATCAGCCATGATCATATTGAATGGCGGTGCAGGCTCGAAGGGCCGAATGGCCTATTCCTGCACCTAATTTCTATGTTTCTATGCTGTTCAACCCACTGAGTTCATCCTGCTGATTGTTGCTTCTAGTCAGGTCGTCAAGCTTATTGTCATTAGTCAACATTGTCCTATTGTCATATTGTCATTTGCGAGACTACAGTAAGCTACAAGTACAAGAATCTTGCTTACAGTAGCATTATTGGCACACAGATTCAGACAATGTACACAACAAATATATATATAAATCATGCAAGACTACGGAAAAATAAGTCACTAATTCAAAAAGTCAACAATAATGCAAGAGGTGGTCCATAGTGTTCCATTGCTGAGATAGGATTGGGTTGATTGAATTGGGTTGAAAATATAGAATGGAAACAGGTCCTTCGGCCCATCAAGTCCACGTCAACCATCGATCACCTGTTCACACCAGTTCTATTTTATCCCACTTTTGCATACATTCACTACACACCAAGGGCAATATGTGGCAGCCAGTTAAACAACAAGCCTGCACAGTTTTGGGATATGGGAGAAATCTGGAGGACCCAATGGAAACCCATGAGGTCACAGAGAAAACATGCAGACTTCAATGTTATATCTTTGCATTACACATTGTACCATTTATGCTTTATCTTTGCAAATGGATGGCTTGATTGTATTCATGTCCAGACTTTTTTTTACTGGATAGCATGTAAACAAAAGCTTTTCACTGTATCTTGGTACATGGGACAATAATAAACTAAACTAAACTCCACACAGCCAGCACCGAGGTCAGGATCGAACTGAGGTCTCTGACACTGTGAGGTAGCTGCTCTACCAGCTGCACTCTTCCAAGAAATTAGAGGTGATTGTGCACTCTTTTTTGTGATTACATCTACGTGCTGGGCCCAGAAGAGATAATCTGGGGTATTATTACTCAGGAATTTGTAGCTCTCTCCACTGTCAATCCTCCAATGAAAACTGACATATGGTCTCCCGCCTATCCCTCTCTAAAGTCAATGATTAATCCATTTGTTTTATGGATGTTCAGTGAGACATTGCTGTTGCAGAACGTCCAAACCTGGTTGACATAACAAAGTATAACGCCTCAAACTTGTCAAAGTTAAATCCCACTTGCCATTCCTTGGCCCATCTTCCCAACTGATCTAGATCCTGTTGTAATCTTAGATATCCCTCCTTATTGTCCACTATACCATCAATGTTAGTGTCCACCAGCTTTATTAACAATGTGAACTACATTGTCATTCATATTGTTTAGATGATGAAAATCAGTGGACCCTGTACCAATACCTGTAACATGCCTCTGGTCACGCACCTCCAGTCAGAAAAGCAACCCTCCAAGATTACCGTTTGACTCCTTTCTCCTTTCTACTTTTTAATCCAGTTGGCTAGCTCCCCTTGGATTCCATGCACTCTAATCTTCCAGAAGATGATCCCATTCCCCATTATCATATTGTTACTGGACTCCAACACTGGTAGCCTTTGCAATCTTGATATCGCCCACTAGTTCACTCTCCACCTTCGCGCAACCCCCCCCCCCCCCCCCCCCCCCCCCCTCTCCACATGGGTGAAAATCCTGGGTTGGTGGGACACAGTTTTGAACTGTGGGGGACAATCCCCCCCAGGCAAGCTGACATCAGCGCTACAGCCAGTCCTGGGGCACACAGCCTCCTGGGTGCTACAGCCAAACCTGCCAGCCGAACTGGGAGCTACAGCCAGTCCCAGGGCACACAGGCGACCTGGGCACTACAGGCAGCCATATTTTGTGAAACGTTGCAGTAAAACCGAAGCTTCCGAAGTCGGGTCGCAGCTGCAACGCCACCACAGCCTCCAAAGGATGCCAGCTCCGTGATGGCAAGTCCACGGGCTCTGCGACTGGAGCCCTCAGCGTCTATTCCAGTTGGAGGCCGCTAGCTTCTGCAAATCGAGCAGCCTGGGACTAGCTGCAGTTCCAAGGGCGGCTCGGGACTGGCTGTAGCGCCCAGGTCGGCTCGCTTCCCCTAGGTCTGGACGTAGCACCCAGGTCGCCTGCGTGCCCTGGGACTGGCTGTAGTTCCCAGGTCGGCTGGCAGGTTTGGCTGTAGTGCCCAGGTCGACTGCGTGCCCAGGGACTGGCTGCAGTTTCCAAGTCGCAAAAACTAATTGAAAAAAAATATGCCTGCAGGCCGGATGATTTTGGGCTAGGGGCCAGATCTGGCCCGTGGGCCGTAGGTCGCCGACGCCTGTCCTCGATGTCAGGCCTCATAGAAACATAGAAAATAGGTGCAGGAGTAGGCCATTCGGCCCTTCGAGCCTGCACCGCCATTCAATGTGATCATGGCTGATCATCCAACTCAGTATCCCGTACCTGCCTTCTCTCCATACCCCCTGATCCCTTTAGCCACAAGTGCCACATCTAACGCCCTCTTAAATATAGCCAATGAACTGGCCTCAACTACCTTCTGTGGCAGAGAATTCCAGAGACACACCACTCTCTGTGTAAAGAATGTTTTCCTCATTTCGGTCCTAAAGGAATTCCCCCTTATCCTTAGACTGTGACCCCTTGTTCTGGACTCCCCCAACATCGGGAACAATCTTCCAGCATCTAGCTTGTCCAACCCCTTAAGAATTTTGTAGGTTTCTATAAGATCCCCCCTCAATCTTCTAAATTCCATCGAGTACAAACCGAGTCTATCCAATCTTTCCTCATATGAAAGTCCTGACATCCCAGGAATCAGTCTGGTGAATCTTCTCTGTACCCCCTCTATGGCAAGGATGTCTTTCCTCAGATTTGGAGACCAAAACTGTACGCAGTACTCCAGGTGTGGCCTCACCAAAACCCTGTACAACTGCAGTAGAACCTCCCTGCTCCTATACTCAAATCCTTTCGCTATGAATGCTAACATACCATTTGCTTTCTTCACTGCCTGCTGCACCTGCATGCCTACTTTCAATGACTGGTGTACCATGACACCCAGGTCTCGTTGCATCTCCCCCTTACCTAATCTGCCACCATTCAGATAATAGTCTACCCTCATGTTTTTGCCACCAAAGTGGATAACCTCACATTTATCCACATTGTACTGCATCTGCCATGCATCTGCCCATTCACTCAGCCTATCCAAATCACCCTGCAGCCTCCAAGCATCCTCCTCACACCTAACTATACCCCCCAGCTTGGTATCATCTGCAAATTTGGAGATATTGCATTGAATTCCCTCGTCCAAATCATTAATATATATTGTAAATAGCTGGGGTCCCAGCACTGAGCCTTGCGGCACCCCACTAGTCACTGCCTGCCATTCTGAAAAGGACCCGTTTACTCCTACCCTTTGCCTCCTGTCTGCTAGCCAGTTCTCTATCCACATCAATACTGAACCCCCAATACCGTGTGCTTTAAGTTTGTATGCTAATCTCTTATGCGGGACCTTGTCGAAAGCCTTCTGAAAGTCTAGATATAACACATCCACTGGTTCTCCCTTATCCACTCTACTAGTTACATCCTCGAAAAATTCTATCAGATTTGTCAGACATGATTTACCTTTCGTAAATCCATGCTGACTTTGTCCAATGATTTCACCACTTTCCAAATGCGCTGCTATCCCATCTTTAATAACTGACTCTAGCAGTTTCCCCACTACCGATGTTAGACTAACTGGTCTGTAATTCCCCGCTTTCTCTCTCCCTCCTTTTTTAAAAAGTGGGGTTACATTAGCTACCCTCCAATCCTCAGGAACTACTCCAGAATCTAAGGAATTTTGAAAAATTATCACTAATGCATCCACTATTTCTGTGGCTACCTCCTTGAGTACTCTGGGATGCAGACTATCTGGCCCTGGGGATTTATCGGCCTTCAATCCGTTCAATTTACCCAACACCACCTCCCGGCTAACCTGGATTTCACTCAGTTCCTCCATCTTATTTGACCCCCGTTCCACTGCTATTTCCGGCAGATTATTTATGTCTTCCTTAGTGAAGACAGAACCAAAGTAGTTATTCAATTGGTCTGCCATGTCCTTGTTCCCCATGATCAATTCACCTGTTTCTGACTGCAAGGGACCAACATTTGTTTTAACTAGTCTCTTTCTCTTTACATATCTATAAAAACTTTTGCAGTCAGTTTTTATGTTCCCTGCCAGTTTCCTTTCATAATCTATTTTCCCTTTCCTAATTAAGCCCTTTGTCCTCCTCTGCTGGATTCTGAATTTCTCCCAGTCCTCCGGTAGGCTGCTTTTTCTGGCAAATTTGTATGCCTCATCTTTTGTTTTTATACTATCCCTGATTTCCCTTGTTATCCATGGATGCACCACCTTCCCCGATTTATTCTTTTGCCAAACTGGTATGAACAACTTTTGTACTTCATCCATGCAGTCTTTAAATACCTTCCATTGCACATCATTGTGTCCCCTCCATGCTTTAGAAGTGATTTCTGCCCCTGTACCCACAGGTGGCTCCATCTGCCTTTTAGTTCCTCATGATGCTTCCACCTATCACCCACCTGCCTCCGCCTAAGAACAGCCAACCTCTTCCATTTCAAGGTTTCAAGGTCAGTTTATTATCACATGTACCAATTAAGGTACATTGAAATTTGAGTTACCATTTGCCCATCATCTTTCACCTATCACCTACTGCCTCCTGTCTCACACCTCCCCCTTTCCATATTACACTGCCTATACTCCCTCTTGCCTCGTGATCCTGATGCAGGGCCTCCACCCAAAATGTAAACAATTCCTTTCCCCCACAGAGGCTGCTCAATTCGCAGAGTTCCTCCAGCCGTTTATTTTAGTTCCAGATTCCAGCAGCCTGTGTCTCTATTTTGGATTGATTCCTTGACCTTGTCTAACCAGGTAAATTGGGTTGAATGGATGCTGCAATCTACAAAGATCTGAGGATTTCTGGCACCAAAATTATATCTCTAACATTGATTCTAGCTTCTTCAGTCAAGTAGAGAGACCAGGGACAATATCATTGTCCCCTCATAGTAAAAAAGTTAGATTCTTTAGCGTAAAGAAGTTAGATTCAAAGTCCATTACTTTGTTGAGTGGTGTGTGCTGAATCACCAGCAGCTCGACACCAGTGGTGGACTTTAGCAGGCAAGGAACACCCCTGTCCCCAGGGTGTGGTTAGTTTACCAAGGAGAATAAGTACCTTGAAGTTTACCTGGACAGTAAACTGGTCTGGTCAAGAAACACTGAGGCACTGTATAAGAAGGGGCAGAGCCGTCTGTACTTTCCGAGGAGGCTCCACTCTTTCAATGTCTGCTGCAAGGTGCTGTTGTGTGCTGGGGTAGCAAGGTGAAGGCCGAGGGCTGCAACAAAATTAACAAGGGTTACACAAAAAGCTGGAGAAACTCAGCGGGTGCAGCAGCATCTAAGGAGCGAAGGAGATAGGCGACGTTTCGGGTCGAGACCCTTCTTCAGACTGAAGAAGGGTCTCGACCCGAAACGTCGCCTATCTCCTTCGCTCCTTAGATGCTGCTGCACCCGCTGAGTTTCTCCAGCTTTTTGTGTAACCCTCGATTCTCCAGCATCTGCAGTTCCTTCTTTAACAAAATTAACAAGCTCATCAGGAAAGCTGGCGCTGTCCTGGCAGTGCAGTTGGATTCACTGGAGGCGGTCTTGGAGGTGAGGATGCTCTTCAAACTGCAGGGCACCTTGGACAATACAGCTCACCCTCTCCATGACACACTGATTAACCTGAGGAGCACCTTCAGACTGGTTCCACCAAGATGCAACACAGAACACCACATGAGACCCCCTTTCCCTGTGGCTATCAAACCGTACAATTCCCCCCCCCCCTCCTGTAGTGGGGTAGACTGACTCCCCTTCCTCCCCCCACCCCCCTCAATCTTTGTACATCCCCAATCCTGGACTTTCTACTAGTCACTATAATTTCATGTTTTGTGTATCTTGTTGTATTTTATGACTGTTGGCAGACCAATTTCCCTCCTTGAGATGCTGTTTCCCCAATTCCCACACAGATTCTGTCCAATGTATCCTCCATTGTCAGAGTGAGGCTAAACGCAAATTGGAGGAACAGCATCTCATATTTCGCCTGGGCAGCTTACAACCCAGTGGTATGAAATTTGATTTACCTAACTTCAGGCAGCATTACCTTTCTATCCCTCCCCCACCCAAGCGCACTAGCTTCTCATTTTCACCCAACAAACAGCTAACAGTGGCCTGTTTCCTTTATTATCGTTACATTTTTGCGTACATTTCATTAATTGTTCTTTATCTCTCTGTATCATCATATATATCTCTAGTTTCCATTCCCCCTAACCAGCCTGAAGCAGGGTCTCGATCCCATTCCTTCTCTCTAGAGATGCTGCTTGTCCCGCTGAGTTATTCCAGCTTTTTGTGTCTATCTTTTTTTTTAAACCAGCATCTGCAGTTCCTTCCTATACACCTATCCGTTCAACGGTATTAAACTTTCACAACTCCATCCTCGCGTGTTCCATGGCATGTAGGGCGTATTTCCCAACTCCCTGGCGAATCGTGTGGTCGTACTGCGTGCTCTGCTGCGGGGTGGAGCTTGCCTTGTGTTTCGGGGCTGGTTACAAGCCTTTCTCTTTCTGAAGACAGTGACGGGAGGAAATGTTAGGCGCTCGTTTCAATGCCGGGGAAAGGTCCCTCCTGTGTAATGTTTAAAGAAACTGGTCACACGCCCTAGCTGGGAGATTCACTTTGTTTTAATCGTTTTTTTTAATCTCAAAATGGAAACAAGGGGCAATTGTTAACGATCGATACTTGGCCACATCGCTGGGTAAGTTCAGGACTTTGTTTCATTTTACCCCCAAACCGTTCGCTTACGTTTATCGTTTTGCATCCGAAGTCTTTTAAAGAGAACAATCTGAAGACTGACAGTTTATATGTTGATTGAAATTGTAAAACTTTGGGCGAAGACTCGGTGAACGTGGTTCAGAGAATAAAGTAAAACTGCACTACTTTACTCTTTGTACGCTGTCAGTCATAGTCATTTTAATTTCGGGAAAAAACGGGAAGACGTAATTCTTACAATTAAATTATGACCAACTCCTTAGACATTTCCAGCCCCCGCCTTCGCTTATTTTGCGATGAGTATGGGGAAGAAGAAGCGAATTTTTTTTTTTTTCAAAATATTGCCATGCAAAATTAATTCACTAACTTGGAATGTTTCAGTAAATATTTGTAATGGAATTTTCCAAATGTGTTAAGAATGGTTCTCTAAATCTATTGCTAATCCATTTCCGGACATTGAGGGTGGATAGACACAACGGGACAGGCAGCATTTCTGGAGAGAAGGAATGTGTGACGTTTCAGATCGAGACCCTACTTTAGACTGGTATTGAGGGGTTGCTGTGGGTTGACTTGGAGATTCAGATTCAGATTCAGATTCAATTTTAATTGTCATTGTCAGTGTACAGTACAGAGACAACAAAATGCATTTAGCATCTCCCTGGAAGAGCGACACAGCAAATGATTTTGAATAAATAACAATAAGTGTCGGGGGGGGGGGGGGGTGATTGGCAGTCACCGAGGTACGTTGTTGAGTAGCGTGACAGCCGCCGGAAAGAAGCTGTTCCTGGACCTGCTGGTTCGGCAACGGAGAGACCTGTAGCGCCTCCCGGATGGTAGGAGGGTAAACAGTCCATGGTTGGGGTGAGAGAGGTCCTTGGCGATGCTGAGCGCCCTCCGCAGACAACGCTTGCTTTGGAAAGACTCAATGGAGGGGAGCGAGGAACCGGTGATGCGTTGGGCAATTTTCACCACCCTCTGCAATGCCTTCCAGTCGGAGACAGAGCAGTTGCCATACCAAACTGTGATGCAGTTGGTAAGGATGCTCTCGATGGTGCAGCGGTAGAAGTTCACCAGGATCTGAGGAGACAGATGGACCTTCTTCAGTCTCCTCAGGAAGAAGAGACGCTGGTGAGCCTTCTTGATCAGAGTTGAGGTATTGTGGGTCCAAGAGAGGTCGTCGGAGAGGTTGACTCCCAGGAACCTGAAGCTAGAAACACGTTCCACCTCCGTACCGTTAATGTGGATGGGGGTGTGCGTGCCGCCCCTGGACTTCCTGAAGTCTACAGTGAGCTCCTTGGTCTTCTTGGAGTTAAGGGCCAGGTTGTTGTCAGCGCACCATGCTGCTAAGTGCTGGACCTCCTCCCTGTAGGCCGATTCATCGTTGTTGCTGATGAGGCCAATCACCGTTGTATCATCTGCATACTTGATGATGGTGTTAGTACCATGTACAGGTGTGCAGTCATAGGTGAAGAGGGAGTAGAGGAGGGGGCTCAGCACACAGCCCTGTGGAACGCCGGTGTTCAGGGTGAGGGTTGAAGAGGTCAACGATGGCGCTCAGGGTCATTATTTTCGATCAGCCTCGGTCCTTGTTGCAAAGTCCAATAGTATTTTTTAAACAGGACAGCGCTTCCATTTACAAAACGCCTTTGTGTAACTTCTGAATTTTTAAAGTGTTGTAAAAGCCAAGCCAGTCAATTGTAAAAAAGTTGGAGTAACTCAGCGGTACAGGCAGCATCTCTAGCTGTCTATCTTCGGTTTAAACTAGCAGTTCCTACACATCCTCATACTTACCCCTGAACCATAACAACACTGATGAATACTAGTCCACTGTTATCCACAGCGTCACAGACCATATTGTTTTCAGCGATCCCCCGACACAGCGTCAAATATTTACGTTCCACAACTCTGCACCTCTATTTCCTTTCTCAAATCCACAAACAGGACTGCCCTGGGAAGCCCATTGTTTCTGCCTGCTACTGCATCACCAAACTCATATCTAAATGCCTCTATTCTATCTTTTGCACCTTGTTTAGTACCTTCCCACCTATAGGATTTCCACTAATCCTCTGCATCATTTAAGTAAATTCCATTGCGATGTCCCACCACCTCAACTTTCCCATGGACTCCCTTTCCCTTTCCACCTCCATTCCCCACCAGAAAGGCATTGGGAACCCCCATTTCTTCCTTGGACAGACCCAATCAATTCCCTTCAACTAATATTCTGCTCAGCCTGGTGGAAACTTTCTTCATCCATAACAACTTTTGTTTTGACTCCTCTCACATTCATCAAGTCAAAGGTGTAGACGTGGTCACCCACATTGGTCCCAGATATTATTTTTTTGTTGGTTGCATTGAATTCTCTTGTTCCAAACACACCCAGGTAGCACTCCCCAACTTTGTCTCCACTACAACAACCACATTGGAGCTTTTTCCTGAACTTTTTCTAAAGTCGTTTTGATCATTCTTACTACCAGCCACCACCCTGCCCTCAAATTCACTTGCGGAAAGCAGACAATTCTTTTGCTGAACACTTGTGTTTGATCCACCAAGACCTGTTCGAACTCCCGGATGCTACCCATTTGAACTCTTCATATTAGAGTCATACAGCAGGCCAACAGGATCAGGCCCAAATTGCCCACACCAACCAACATGCCCCATCTAAACTAATCCCACCTGCCTGCTTTTGGATCCAACCTTTCTGTCTTTGGCCTCGTCCATTGCCAGAGTGAGGCCATATGCAAACTGGAAGCGCAGCACTTCATATTCCACTTGGGTAGCTTATAACCCAATGGCTGAACATTGAATATTCCAATTTTAAGTAAACCCCCTACACACCCCTTTTTCATTACCCTCTCACCCATTGATGCATTCCTTTCTCCACTAGCCTGTCCCACTGTTTCTTTCCACTACCACCTTCCCTATTATGATCCCCATTTGCCTTTTATCCCCCCTATTTCCTCTCCCATAATTCCTTCCATCCTTCCAGCATTGCATTTAATTCCTCCTCTTCCTTAGCTGACATTGTTTGGTCTCCATTTCACCTCTTGACTTTGTAATTGTCTACAACCACTTGCCAATCAGCCCCCTCATCTGTATTAATCTATCACTTGCCTGTTTTTGCTCCAACCTCCACGTTTCATTAGTAGTTTTCTCACTACTACATCTGTCTGAAGAAAGGATTTCAAACCAAAACATCATCTGTCCATTTCTCATCACATTTGCTGCCTGACTTGCTGAGTTCTCCAGTAATATGTTTTTTTTGCAGAAGCCCAGTTATTCCTTCTTCTCTCTGCACCTGTTCATCAGAAGGTACAAAAGCTTCAAAGCATGCATCACCACCACAGGGACAGCTTCTTCCCCTAACTTATCAGGCTTCTGAACGGTCCTTTCATAAGCTAGGATATTGTCCAATTCACCTCTAGGAAAAGATAAGCGTGAGGTGACTCCAAGAATAATGGAATATTTTAATTTAATTCGTGAGAGCACTTTGATTGTTTTCACAGATGGATCTAAGGACCTAGTTAGTGGGAGAGCTGGGTTTGGAGTGTATGTGGAGCAGCTTGGGTTGAGGTTTGGTCGACGCATTTCTGATGGAAGCTCTGTTCTCACGACTGAATTAATGGCAATTCAATGGGCTCTATGGTGGATTGAGGAAGCCAGTTTTAGAGAAGTCATTATCTGTTCCGATTCTGTAGCTGCCCTTGAAACTTTAAGAGCGGGGAAATCTAAAGCTCGTCCTGACATTCTAAATGAAATCTTGGGTGTGTTTTCCAGAATTGGGTTTGCGTATCATATCACCTTTTGCTGGGTTCCTGGGCATGCTGGAGTGAGAGGGAATGAGCAGGTGGACCTTGTAGCAAAGGAAAGTTTAAAAAGAGAAATAGATATTCATGTATCATTGGGGAGAGTGGAATTGAGAGAAATAATTAAAGAGGGCTTAATAAAAGAATGGCAGAGAGGATGGGAAAAGGAAGTCAGGGGTAGACATTACTTTTCTATTCAATCTGAAGTTAGGAAAATATGTTTCTGTACATCTCTGTCTCGTAGGGACTCAGTTAAATTGTGTAGGTTGAAATTGGGACACTGTGGGTTAAATTATTATTTGTACATTATCGGGAAACATGTTTCTGGCTTGTGTGAATGTGGGAGTGATGAGACAGTTAAGCATGTTTTCCTAGAATGTAAAAAGTATAGGGTAGAAAGAAAAGTATTGTTAGTTAGACTGATGGGACTTGGTGTTGAGGCTTTTTCTGTTTTATCTTTGTTTGGGCATAATGAGAAACATCAATTGATATCCAGGGCTGTTCTTCAATTCCTGCATGTGACAGGATTGTATGTAAGAATCTAGTTCAAACTCTGAACTGTGGAAGGCAGTAATACGCTTAGCAGCGTCTACACTGCCAGAACCCGAAATAAAAAAAATAAATAAAAAAATTCACCTCTACCCCATTGAGATGCTGCCTGACCTGCTGAGTTACTCCAGCACTTGTCACTGTGTATTATCCAGCATCTGCAGTTTCTTGAACTCTTTCTTGCATTATCCATTTTGGTTTCAGACTTCTAGCTTTGTCAAATTATTTCTATCTACTGCTTTGTTCATTTGGTGTATCAACTGCTTCAGTGATGAAATTCTAGTCAGCCCATACACTTGAATGGGGAGGCCAGTGACTCAATACTAGGCCATTTAACCCATTTACATTTTGCAGGTCAAAGATAGCTTGCTTGTAAAAGTTGTTGAAGATTGAGCTGATGCCAAAGTAGTGGGTGTAGGGGATAGGTGGTGATATGACGAGATACAGAAAGTATGTTGGGGTGTGACAGAATGGAGAAGTATCAAAGACCAGGTTGCTTGGGTGGTTGATGGTGAAGAGAACTGGTCTTCATGTTTTCAATGTAATTTCACAATGAACTCCATTGCTGCTTCTGTGTCCGGTGGGAATGAATGTAAGAGCTCCTTGGCTTATCGTTGCTGCGCACTTCTGTGTGCGACATTTCAAAATGGGAATGAACACTGCAAAAAGTGTCAGACCTTCACTTATATAAGTTGTTTCCAGTTTGCATTCAGACTGCACACTTGACAAAAACTATGCAATAGTAAGGAGAGAGAAAGAGTCAGTGTCTTGACTTAGCAGCCTCTGTTGCGATTTTACCCATTCATAACATTGTTTTGTTGCCGGAATGAGGGTGAAGAGAGTAATTGACTATAAAAAACCCTGCATGTGATTTTTCCTTTCAGGGTACTAATGAAAAGCCAATTGGATAAATACCCACAATTGTTTCTGTCTGAAATGCTGCCTGACCCGCTAAATATCCGACTCCCAGTAATGCTTGTGATGACAATACAAGAGATTTTGAACGCTGCAGCCTCGAGCGAAATACCAAGCTGCTGAAGGAACTCAGTGAGTCAGGCAACATCTGTGGAAGGGAATGGATGTGGAAAGTGGGAATTTGTTGTGATGTTTGATACTTTAGAATGATAAAAACATTCCAAACCTCTGGTAGGTAAAGGCTTGATTGGCAGGAATGTCCTTGCTCATTTAATTTTGCTGTGGCTTTTACTGATAGATTAAACTGCATTGGTTATGTTGTTTCTGTGGACCAAATCTGCTCTTGACACTACAGGGCAACAGTGAAGCATTACTCCATTAGTTGGTATCCTTTGAATGAAATGTTAATGGATTTGTCCTGATGAATGTTGAAGATTCCTTGGAACTGTTGAGAAACCATGCAGATTTTAATGGTGCTTCCTAATTGGCAATTCTTACATGATAATAAACAAAACAGGTACTTTGTTTGATTAGTGTTTGTTGAATATAGACCGTCGCAAGGTTACATAAGGGTTCCATTCCTGAGAATGGATGGTAAGTTGATTTTTCTGTAACTCAGCAATATCAGTTTTCAATAGCTATAAATTATCATTCTACATGTATTGCTATTTTTATTTCATTGTATAATCACCCTAACATTACCTATAGTAACGTTACCTATTTATATTTACTGTCTCCAGTCACTCATGAATATCATGACATCTGAAGAAGTGTCTCAACCTGAAATGTCACCTATTCCATCTCTCCAGAGATGCTGCCTGTCCCGCTCAGTTACTCCAGCATTTTGTGTCTATGACATATTATCATTTCTATTAGCTTGATAAATACTGTAAAGCTGTATGAGAGAATTTGGGCAAAGTCATATTTTTATAAATCTGGTTATTCATAATCTGGGAGCCCTTGAACTGTGTTTAGCAACACGTTGCACTTCAAGGCAACTCCTTGTGGGAGAAACACTGAAATTGAAGAACACTTAGAAATGCCAATGAAAGGACAGCAGATTACAGTGCATTCAGAAAGTATTCAGACCCCTTCACTTTTTCCACATTTTGTTACGTTACAGCCTTATTTTAATATGGATTAATTTTTTTTTTTAATCATCAATCTACACACAATACCCCAGAATGAAGAAGCAAAAACAGGTGTTTAGACATTTTTGCAAAGTAATTACAAAGAAATAATTTAAATATCACATTTACATAAGTATTCAGACCCTTTGCTATGACACTCAAAGTTGACCTTAGGTTCATCCTGTTTCCATTGATTATCCTCGAGATGTTTCTACAACTTGCTTGGAGTCCATCAGTGGTCAATTAAATTTGGACATGATTTGGAAAGACACACACCTGTCTATATGTCCCACTGTTGACAGTGCATGTCAGAGCAAAAACCAAGCCATGAAGACAAAGGAATTGTCCGTAGACCTCCAAGACAGGATTGTGTCGAGACACAGATCTGGGGAAGGGTATAAAACAATTTCTGCAGCATTGCAGCCCCGAAGAGCATAGTGGCCTCCATCATTCTTAAATGGAAGAACTTTGGAACCACCAGGACTCTTCACAGAGCTGGCCGCCCGGCCAAACTAACAATCGGGGGAGGTGATCAAGAACTCGATTGTCACTCTGACAGAGCTCCAGAGTTCTTCTGTGGAGATGGGTGTACCTTCCGGAAGGACAACTATATCTGTGGCACTCCACCAATCAGGCCTTTATGGTAGAGTGGCCGGACAGAAGCCACTCCTCAGTGAAAGGCACATGTCAGCCCGCTTGGAGTTTGACAAAAGGGTTGTTTTCTCTGGTGCTCTGGTCTGATGAAACCAAGATTGAACACTTTGGCCTGAATGCCAAGCATCACGTCGGGAGGAAACCAGGCACCGCTCATTACCTGGCCAATACCATACCTACGGTGAAGCATGGTGGTGGCAGCATCATGCTGTGGGGATGTTTTTTAGTGGCAGGAACTGGGAGACTAGTCGGGATCGAGGGAAAGATGAACGGAGCAAAGTACAGAGAGATCCTTGATGAAAACCTGCTCCAAAGCGTTCTGGACCTCAGACTGGGGTGGAGGTTCACCTTCCAACAGGATAATGACCTAAGCACACAGCCAAGACAACACAGGAGTGGCTTCGTGACAAGTCTGTGAATGTCCTTCAGTGGCCCAGCCAGAGTCCGGACTTGAAACCGATCTCTGGTGGGATCTGAAAATAGTCGTGCATCGACGCTCCCCATCCAACCTGACAGAGCTTGAGAGGATCTGCAGAGAAGAATGGGAGAAATTACCCAAATGCCAAGCTTGTAGCGTCATACCCAGGAAGACTTGAGGCTGTAATCGCTGCCAAAGGTGCCTCAACAAAGTATTGAGTAAAGGGTCTGAATACTAATGCAAATGTGATATTTCAGTTATTTATTTTTAATTACTTAGCAAAAACGTCTAAACACCTGTTTTCACTTTTTTATTATAGGGCATTGTGTGTAGATTGATGATAAAAAAGATGTTTTAATCCATTTTAGAATAAGGCTGTAACATAACAAAATGTGGAAAAGGTGAAGGGGTCTGAATACTTTCTGAATGCACTGTATCTGGCATAAAAACGGAAAATACAGGAAATTGCTGGTGAAACAGCATTTGTTGAAAGAGAAACCGGTTCTTCACCTTAAAATGTTGTTTATTCTTCCCCGACATGCTGAAAGTTTCCAGTATTTTCTGTTTTTATTTCAAATGCCTGCAGCGTTTTTTGTTTTGCAGTTCATCAAAATGGATCAACCCCCATCTATGTGTTTCCAGCGTTTTCCATTGTCATTTCTGAGAGACCACGTCACTCAAGTGTGCTAGCTAGTTGGGTTATTAACTGCAATTCAGTGCTAGCCAGTGCAGAGCTACCGGAGGTGAACCGTAGAATGTGGAACATCTTTCCCTGTAACAGTGCAGTTTACAGATAACACTCTTATCTCATCATTCTAGGCCTAGGGTTTGTTTGTGTTTGCAAGTTCTCTGCATGTCTGTGTGGGTTCCTCCAGAAGTTTTGGTTTCTTCCCACATCCTAAAGGTCCGCTAGTAGTTAATTGTCTACTGCAAAATTGCACAGGTTAATGACAAAATAATCTAAGGGAAATCGATGGGCAGAGTGGGAGAGAATAGGTAGCAAGGGTATTGGAAAATCAAGAGGGGGAGTAGGACGAAAGGAATTATTCATGACCAATGATTCAATTATACTATTGTCCCTTGTACCTAGGTATAGTGAAATCCTTTTTTTGCATGCAACCCGGTAAAGTCACATAGCAGGCCTCATCTAGGCAGTACACAAGTGTTGCCACATTTTGGCTCCGATAAAGTTACAAAAGTTCCCCGAACAGTCCTATCTACTGCCTGGAGATGCCCCCTCCCCGCCAGACCTTCCTTCCTTCTCGTGTGGGAAGGAACTGCAGATGCTGGTTTAAAACGAAGATAGACACAAAATGCAGGAGTAACTCAGCGGGACAGGTTACATCTCTGGAGAGAAAGAATGGGTGACGTTTCGGGTCTAGACCCTTCTTCAGACTCCTTCAGACTTCAGTCTTTTAATATAAACATCCTCAATAAAGTTGCATTACACCTTTTTTTGTAAGTGGCATATGCACAGCAAAGGAAGCATTTTTAGAAATAGTAACTTGCACTCTTGCTGATTAGTAATGCACTTTAGTCATTTGCTTGGCCTTTCGAGATTACTTCATCATTTGCATATCTCTACACACAGCATAACATTTTCCTAGAACTCCAAGTGATACCTCTTGGCTCTCCCCCCCCCCCCCCCCCCCACCCTGATTTTAATCAGCTGTTATGCTCACAAACAGACTTATTTTGCTGAACGACATTTCTTGTGAAATACTTTGCCTGCACTCCTTTGTTCCATGTTTTCAGACCTGCAGGTGAGCTGCAGAAGTTAGAATTTAGTATGTCAAAGAAATACAATAAACCCTTGTTTCTAGAAACCCCATTATAATGGATTTTCGCTGCAGTGAAAGCTATTATAACCGAGGTGTCCGTTTTTATCGGGCAGGTGAGGAAATTATGGCATTTTATAAGGTTATGGGAACTCCAGGATTGAAAATAGTTAAACAACTTTGTAAAATGGAGATTTACTGTGTGTCTGAGAGTTAACGTCCACCAGCAGAATATGAGAAATCTAGTCAGGAGGAATGGAGAGGCTCGGTAGACCGCGACCCGGGACCAGTGAACGGGTTGGTGCTCGGGCAGAATGGGGGGGGGGGAGGGGTAAAGATTGGCTGAAAGGATTCTCTCCTCACGACTGTGTAGGAAGGAACTGCAGATGATCATTCATACCGACGTTAGAGACAAAATGCTGGAGTCTGAAGAAGGATCTCGACCTGAAACATCACCTATTCCTTTTCGCCAAAGATGCTGCTGCACCTGCTGAGTTACTCCAGCATTTTGTGTCTACCCTTGTGGAACCATCGATGGCCTGAACACCCCGTTCACGTTTGGGAACAACAACATTTTTGGACTTGCTTGCAGTTTGATGAACAAGATTTGGCTGGTTGTCTGTTAATGTTATCGGTTGACCTCTCTTTGCTGAGTGACAGAGAAACGGCATTAATTCTTGGATCTGGGGTTTGATGAGTCAGGAGATTCGTCCATCTGTGGGACGACACCTGAGTGTGTCTGTGCTGCTGTGACCACTGCAGTTCCCCCCAGATCCGAAAGACGCATGGGCTAGTAAATTAATCGACCTTTGTGTGTCAGGAGGCTATTTATCTGGTGTGTCAGGAGCGTATGCAAAAGTGCGATTACAGATCTACATTAGTATGAAAAGGTGATCAATGGTTGGTGTGGACTCGATGGGCCCTCGGGCCTGTTACTATATTTATGTCTGAACTAAGCTTACTGAGAACACAACTTTCGTCTCCTGTTTCTGCTATGAGTGCTCGTTTTGAGTGTCTTCGCAGATCTGCCAAAACAACCCCTTGGATTACTCAGTTATAGCGGACAATCTGCAATAACGGACACCATCCCCCCCCCGCCCCCCCCCCCACTTCCATGGTTTACTGTAAGCTCACTTATTTCTTACAACTGCCCAAATCATCTGATTTCTAAGTTCATTACCTGCTTCACTAACATCATAATTATTCACCATGAATAACATATATTAACAAAGGAAAACATGATGTTTCATTACGAGTATGAAGCAAAAAGTTTTTGTTTAAAAAATGTTTTTAAACTCTCCTGCATTTCATTACCACTCTTTAGCTTTAAGCCAATTCAATACAAAATCCCTATCCATCTTTACTCCTAATTTTGATTTTCCTCCTATGCTTCAACTCTGCCTTGACTCAAAATCAGGAGTTTTATACAGTTCAACAGTTAATCTTGTTTTAATCTTGAGTCACATTAACATTTAATGATGTGCTGTTGTAAAGTAACCTTTATTTTAGTGGCACATTGACACAGCTACAAAAACTACTGCTTCAGATCTCACGCAACCCTGATTCAATCCTGACCTTGGGCACTGTCTATGTGGAGCTTGCACACTCCCAGTGACAATGTAAGTTTCCTCTGGATGCTCCACTTTCCTCCTACATGCCAAAGACATGCAGTATGATCGGTTAATTGGTCACTGTAAATGACTACCAGTGTGTAAGTGAGTGGTATAATATTTTAGGTGATGGGAATCTGGGGAGAATAAAATGGGATTAGTGTTGGATGCTTACCAGTGGCATCGACCAAATTGCTTGCTCTCTGCTGTAAAGCTCTATAGCAGCCTGCAAACTGTACTTCATCGCAACCCACCAACAATTTTAGTTTAGTTTAGTTTGCAGCACAGAAACAGGCCCTTCAGCCCACCGCTCCCACTAGTTTTAACCTACGCACTAGGGACAATTTACAGAAGTCAATTAACATACAAACCCGTACGCCTTTGAAATGTGGGAGGAGTCTGGAGCACCCGGGTTTCTGCATACCCACAATCATTTGCATTGTTGTGAGCATTTACAGCTTCACAGCAGAATCTCAGTATCTGATCTAAACTTCAAATGATGTCATCCGATGTCATCCTATCAGTGATATTCCATTTGTCCCATCCATGTCCATCACCTACCTTCTCTGCAGCCTAAAACTGACAAGTTTTCACTCTGAAGAAGGGGCTCGACCCAAAACGTCACCTCTTTCACCTTTTCCTTTTCTCCAGATGTTGTCTGACCCTCTGAGTTACTCCAGCTTTTTGTGTCTAGCTTTGGTTTAAACCAGCATCTGCAGTTCCTTCCTACATATGTTTTCACTCTTTCCCAGTTCTGATGAAGGGCTCCAGGCCTGAGATAATAATTATCTCTTTCCACAGAATGCTGCCTGATCTGATGAGGGTTTTCAGCATTTTCATGTTATTCTGGTGTCATGTAAATCCTTTCACATCTATTGCAATGTTGATGGGGAAGGTAACAAGTAACCAAACTCATTTAATCCCAGTTAATAGCCCATTATGACTAGCAATGCATAGGGCCAAATGTTGCTGGACACTGCCTGGGATTTGCATTTTGTTTCTTGTAGGATGCAAGGGGTTGTACAAACTGTTTGCTGTTGCATGTCATCTGGAATCTTGTTGGGCTCCCTATTGAAGCCATTCCAAAAGGAGAAATGGGCCAAGGGGCAACCAGCAGGCCACATCATTCCTGATGATCCTGCTAGGGGATAGCCCTGACAACCTTGTAAACAGCTCACACTCTCCAATGCCCTAAACCACTGTTACTATGTTCCTCTGAATCGAAGAACAAAAAGGTGTTTTGATTTTGACTGTTGAAAGTTACACTTGGAGATATTGAAAAGAAATACATCTAAAACCATGCTCACTTGCAACTTAATTAAAACATCATTAATTATTGTAAAATAATGTTGTGACACTGGACCACTTGGACAACAAAAACTCATATGTCACGCTGCTATTCATTGACTACAGCTCAGCATTTAACACAATCATCCCCTCCAAGCTGGTTACCAAACTCGCAGAACTGGGTCTTTGCGCATCCCTCTGCAATTGGATCCTCGACTTCCTCATCCACAGACCACAGTCTGTTCGTATTGGTGGAAATGTGTCAGACTCGATAACAATCAGCACGGGAGCACCTCAGGGCTGTGTGCTCAGCCCCCTGCTGTACTCACTCTATACTCATGACTGCGTAGCCGGTCATAGCGCGAACTCCATCATCAAGTTCGCTGACGACACCACTGTTGTGGGACGTATCACTGATGGGGATGAGTCCGAGTATAGAAGAGAGATTGAGCAACTGTCCATATGGTGCCAGCACAACAACCTGGCCCTCAACACCAGCAAAACCAAGGAACTGATTGTGGACTTTGGAAGGAGTAGGATTGGGACCCACAGTCCTGTTTATATCAACGCGTCGATGGTTGAAAGGGTCAAGAGCTTCAAATTCCTGGGCGTGCACATCTGTGAAGATCTTTCCTGGTCCGAGAACACAGATGCAATTATTAAGAAAGCTCATCAGCGCCTCTACTTCTTGAGAAGACTACGGAGAGTTGGTCTGTCAAGGAGGACTCTCTCTAACTTCAACAGGTGCACAGTAGAGAGCTTGCTGACTGGTTGCATCGTGGCTTGGTTCGGCAACTTGAGCGCCCTGGAGAGGAAAAGACTACAAAAAATAGTAAACACTGCCCAGTCCATTATCGGATCTGACCTTCCTTCCATCGAGGGGATTTATCACAGTCGCTGCCTCAAAAAGGCTGGCAGCATCATCAAGGACCTACACCACCCTGGCCACACACTCATCTCCCTGCTACCTTCGGGTAGAAGGTACAGGAGCCTGAAGACTGCAACAACCTGGTTTAGGAATAGCTACTTCCCCACAGCCATCAGGCTATTAAACCTGGCTCGGAACTCTGAACATTAATATCCCTCCATCTGTTATTTGCACTTTATTAATTTATTAATTCATGGGTGTATTTATGTATAGAATTGTAGTCAATGCCTTCTATGTTCTGTTGTGCTATGCAAAGAAAGATTTTCATTGTCCTGTCAGGGACACATGACAATAAACTCCTTTGACTTTGACTTTGATAAAACCTAGGTCTACTAAAAAAAACAAACTCGAGAAATTCAGCAGATCAGGCGACATCTGTGGTGGGAAATGGACAGATCATGTTTCGCACCAGGACGTTTCATCAGACCTGACTAGAAACATGGTCTGTCCAATTCCCTTCATAGATGCTGCCTGATCCGCTGAGTTCCTCCAGCACTTTGATGATTAAGATTCCAGCATGTGCAGTTCCTCATGTATCCTGGTTTCCCTCAACATTTTAAAGTAGGGCTGGGCATCACAGTGGCGCAGTGGCAGAGTTGCTGCCTTACAGTGCCAGAGACTGGGATTCGATCCTTCCTGCAGGTGCTGTCTGTACAGGTTCTCCCTGTGACCACATTGGTTTTCTCTGGGTGCTCTGGTTTCCTCCTCCACTCCAAAGACGTACAGGTTTGTAGGTTAATAGGCCCTTGTAAATTCTAAATTGTCCCTAGTGTGTGGGATAGTGCTTGTGTATGGGGTAATTGCTGGTTGGCATGGAGTCGGTGGGCCGAAGGACCTGTTTCTGTGCTGTATCTCTAAAGTAACTAAACTAGAGTAACGATGCCAGCAAACAAAAGGATGCCAGCCACGTCAAGCAATCCTTGTTTGAGGCGTACCAGGGCCCCATCCCCGATCTCTACCTCTGCTACATTGATGATTGCTTTGGTGGCACCTCCTGCACCCACGCACAACTGACTGACTTCATCCACTTCACCACGAACTTCCATCCAGCACTCAAATACACCTGGACCATTTCCGACACTTCCCTACCATTCCTTGACCTCACTATCTCCATCGCAGGTGATAGACCTCTGACTGCCATCCACTATAAACCCACTGACTCCCACGGCTATCTTGACTACTCTTCCTCCCACCCTGCTTCCTGCAAGGACTCCATTCCCTATTCCCAATTCCTCCGTCTACTCCGCATCTGCTCCCAGGATGAGGTGTTCCACACCAGGGCATCGCAAATGTCCTCATTCTTCAGGGACCGGGGGTTCCCCTCCCCTACTATAGATGAGGGTCGCACCAGGGTCTCCTCCATACCCCGCAACACTGGTCTCTTTTCCCATCCCCCCCACTCGCAACAAGGCCAGATTCCGCTGGTCCTCAACTTTCACCCAGCTAGCCGGCACATACAAACAATAGTCCTCCGTCAGTTTCATCACCTCCAACGTGACCCCAACACTCGCCACATCTTCCCATCTCCCCCTCTGACTGCCTTCCGCAAAGACCGCTCCATCCGTAACTCCCTTGTCAATTCTTCCCTTCCCTCCCGCTCCAACCCTTCCCCGGGCACTTTCCCTTGCAACCGCAAGAGATGCTACACTTGTCGCTTTACTTCCCCCTCGACTCCATTCAAGGACCCAAGCAGTCGTTCCAGGTGCGACAGAGGTTCACCTGCACCTCCTCCAACCTCATCTATTGCATCCGCTGCTCTAGATGTTAGCTGATCTATTTCGGTGAGACCAAGGGTAGGCTTGGCGATCGTTTCACCGAACACCTCCACTCGGTCCGCATTAACCAACGTGACCTCCCGGTGGCTCAGCACTTCAACTCCCCCTCCCATTCTGTACACGACCTCTCTGTCCTGGGCCTCTTCCATGGCCAGAGTGAGCAACTGCAGTTTACTGCAGTTGTACAGGGTCTTGGTGAGGCCACATCTGGAGTATTGTGTACAGCTTTGGTCTCCTAATCTGAGGAAAGACATTCTTGCCATAGAGGGAGTACAGAGAAGGTTCACCAGACTGATTCCTGGGATGGCAGGACTTCCATATGAAGAAAGACTGGATAGACTTGGCTTGTACTCGCTGGAATTTAGGAGATTGAGGGGGGATCTTATAGAGGCTTACAAAATTCTTAAGGGGTTGGACAGGCTAGATGCAGAAAGATTGTTCCTGATGTTGGGGAACTCCAGAACAAGGGGTCACAGTTTAAGGATAAGGGAGAAGTCTTTTAGGACCGAGATGAGAAGATCTTTTTTCACACAGAGAGTGGTGAGTCTGTGGAATTCTCTGCCACAGAAGGTAGTTGAGACCAGTTCATTGGCTATATTTAAGAGGGGGCTAGATGTGGCCCTTGTGGCTAAAGGGATCAGCGGGTATGGAGAGAAGGCAGGTACAAGATACTGAGTTGGATGATCAGCCATGATCATATTGAATGGCGGTGCGGGCTCGAAGGGCCGAATGGCCTACTCCTGCACCTATTTTCTATAATTCTATGAACACCGGAAATTGGAGGAACAGCACCTCATATTCCGCTTGGGGAGCCTGCAAAAAACTGTAAAAAAAAAAGAGAAATATAGAATAAAATTTGCTCTCATGGGATATGTGTGGAAAAATATTGAGATATCAAAGCATTTTCTTTGGTTTAGGCAATTGTGATATTGCCTGGTTTCTAGAACATCGGGTTCATCTATATTGATCATTACCTAAACTACTGGAGGACTGTTGAGAAAGTCCATCAGGAAAAATCATCCACTCTTTGCAGTCTGAGCAGTATGTGTATTTGCTAGTCAACTGTAGCATAATCACTACATTGAAAAGGAGAAAGACTAAAAACAGTTTGATCATCTGACTTTGACACCTAATTCATGGACTGCAAGCACCCCCCCCCCCCCCCCCCCCCTTTAGGCATTGTGGATCATGAGCAGCAGTAAACAGAAACAACCACAATCTGTACCCTCTTTATTCAGCATATCTTAGATTTTGCCATTATTATCAAGCCTGTGAATCATGTCACAAGCAGCACTGGGCACACCTAAAACAACAAGGTGCCAGTGTGTGACCCAAGGATACATGCAGGCTCAACTGTGAGCAGTAGACCAAAACACAAAGTGCTGAAGGAACGCAGTGAATCGGGAGGGAATGTTCAAGCAAATGTCTCAGGTCAGGACTCTTCATCAGACTGCAGAAGGGTCCCGACCCAAAACGTCGACAGCCTGAAAAAGGATGCTGACCTGAAACCGATAATTGCAGCCACGAGAGTCTCCAATTGATAGCGTGAAATCAACATTGTCAAGTGGGACTTGAATCCAGATTGTTAGGTAGTTAATCCAGTTACAGTACATAACCATTGCACCAGAGATTGGCGTTCTAATCCTTCAGCTGTTTGTCTCTAACTGCTCATCTTATTGCCCATTTAATTTAATTGAATAAATGTTATTAGCCAAGTATGTATACATACGAGGAATTTGCCTTGGTGCTTTGCTCACAAGTAACAACACTATATACAGTAAACAATTAAGAGTAAAACATCATAATTTAAACATGAAGAATTAAATAAAATATCAGAGCAAAAGGAGGCTACAGACTTTCGGTTGCTGAGTAGAGATACTGCTCGTGGAAAAAAAGCTGTTTTTATGTCTGGCAATGGCGGCTTTGACAGTCTGGAGTTGCCCTCCAGAGGGAAGCGCTTCAAAGGTGGCCAGGGTGAGAGGGGTCAGAGATGATCTCACCCACTTGCTTCCTGGCCCTTGCAGTGTACAGTTCGTCGACGGGGGGAAGGTTGCAGCCAACAACCTTCTCGGCTGATCGAACGATGCGCTGCAGCCTCCGGATGTCATGCTTGGTGGCTGAGCCAAACCAGACCATGATGGAGAAGGTGAAGACAGACTCTTTGATTGCAGTATAAAACTGGACCATCATTGCCGTGGCAGATTGTGTTTTCTCAGCTGCCGCAGGAAGTACATCCTCTGTTGGGCCTTTTTGACTGTGGAGACGATGGTGGGCTTCCATTTTAGGTCCCTGGAGATAATAATAATAATAATAATAATAATAATAAATAAATACTTTATTGATCCCCTCAGGGAAATTCAGATGTCTAGAAGCCCCCAACCAACAAACCCACACATTCAAAACGAACGCAGACAGAAAATACATAAAATACTGTGGACACTACCTGAGAGTAATAAATACTTAAAAAGACCAATAATTAATAATTAAAAATTAAAAATTGCAAAAATGCATCCCTCTACAGCCTAGCGGTCCGAATTATAAAATCTAATGGCTGCAGGGGTGAAGGACCTGCTGAACCGCTCCGTTCTACAGGGCAGGGAGAGGAGCCGGTTGATGTTCCGAGTGCTCTTTTGACTCTCCAGAATTACATGGAGGGGATGCCCGGGGTTTTTCAGGATGACCTGCACCTTATGCCTCATACGCCTCTCAAGCACATCCATCCCAGAGTCCACTCTCCCCTCCAGCACTGAGCTAGCTTGTTAACCATTTTGTCCAGCTGCTTGTTGTTTTTTTTGCACTAATGCTGTTGCCCCAGCAGACAACAGCATAGAAAATAACACTTGCAACCACAGTGTTGTAAAACATGTGCAGCATATCATTACGCACATTGAAGGATTTGAGCCTTCTGAGGAAAAAGAGTCTGCTCTGGCCTTTTTTGTAGAGGGCGTCAGAGTTGACAGACCAGTCCAGTTTGTAATCCAGGTGCACTCCAAGGTATTTATATGTCTGCACCACCTCAATGTCAGCCCCTGCAGCATTGACCGTATGAAGGGGGAGCTTGGACCTGCCAAAGTTAACCACCATCTCTTTAGTCTTAGTTGTGTTCAGGATGAGACCGTTCTCCTTACTCCAGGCACAAAAGGCACTGGTATTCCTCCTCCTGCCCGTTCCTTACACCTACCACAATCGCTGTGTCATCTGAATATTTCTGTACGTGGCATGTGTCAGACTTATAGTTAAAGTCTGCTGTATACAGGGTGAAGAGGAACGGGGCCAGAACCATTCCCTGTGGGGCTCCAACATTGCACACCACTGTGCCAGAGACACTGTCCCCCAGCTTAACAAACTGTGGTCGACCCGTCAGGTAGTCGTATATCCAGGAGATAAATGTGGAATCCACCCCCATCTTCTTAAGCTTGTCATTCAGAATCAGGGGTTGGATGGTGTTGAACGCACTTGAGAAGTCGAAGAACATAATCCTCACATAGCCACCGGGTTTGTCCAAAAAGGAGTAGATCCGGTGCAGCATGTAGAGGACTGCGTCGTCCACCACAATGTTCTCCTGGTATGCAAACTGGAGTGGGTCAAGTGCGTAGTGGACTTGTGGTCTCAGGAGACGAATGAGTAGCCGCTCCATTGATGGTTCCTAGGAACTTAAATGACTCCACAGGTGTGACTGTGGTGTTGTTGATGGTGAGTGGGGGGAGGGAAGGCGAAGCTCTCCTAAAGTCTACAATCAATTCTACTCTCTTAAGAGCATTGAGCTCCAGGTTGTTGCGATGGCCCTAGGGCACTAGCTGTGCCACTTCCTGACTGATGGAATGATGGTATATTTGTCACTTCTTAGCAACACAATAAGCCATGCATTATTTGTCAACACTTTTATAACCGGTCCCCATAACTAAAGTTAGATATCTGTGACAGTTGAAGAATTTACACTTTTATTGGAGAATTTTGATTATTGAAGAATTGTAAAAGTGTGTTGATATAAACAGGCTGCAATTGTAGATGTCTTTTCATTCCTCCTGTAAAGTGCTATGGTACATTGTGAGATGTTGGAGATGCTGTGTAAGTGCTGTGTAAGTGGGTGTTCTGTTTCTTACCTCAAGGTACAATGAAAACGAGTTAGTGGGTAATATTCATAGATTGATTAACATAGAAAAAGAGAAGTAAATTACTAGGGTTACACAAAAAGCTGGAGAAACTCAGTGGCTGCAGCAGCATCTAAGGAGATAGGCGACATTTTGGGTCCTTCAGACTTCTTCAGACTTGGTCAGGGATCAGGGAAACGAGAGATATAGACGGTGATGTGGAGAGATAAAGAACAATGAATGAAAGATATGCAAAAAAGTAGCGATGATAAAGGAAACAGGCCATTGTAAGCTGTTTGTAGTGTGAAAATGAGAAGCTAGTGCGACTTGGGTGGGGGAGAGATAGAGAGATAAGGAATGCCAGGGCCCGAGGGCTGAGGGAGAGGTGGGAAGGGGAGGAGGCAGCCAGGGTTAACAGAATTGAGAAAATTCAATGTTTAAGCCCAGAGGATGCAGACTCCCCAAGCGGAATATGAGGTGCTGTTCCTCCAACTTGCGGTGTTGCTCATTCTAGCCGTGGAGGAGGCCCAGGACCGAGAGGTCGGATACGGAATGGGAGGGGGAGTTGAAGTGCTGAGCCACCGGGAGGTCGGGTTGGTTATTGCGGACCGAGCGGAGGTGTTCGGCGAAATGATCGCCCAGCCTCCGCTTGGTCTCACCGATGTAGATCAGCTGGCATCTGGAGCAACGGATGCAGTAGATGAGGTTGGAGGAGGTGCAGGACTGCTTGGAAGGACTGCTTGGGTCCCTGAAAGGAGTGGATGGGGGAGGTGAAGGGATAAGTGTAGCATCTCTTGTGGTTGCAAGGGAAAGTGCCCGGGGAAGGGGTGGAGCGGGAGGGAAGGGAAGAATTGACAAGGGAGTTGCGGAGGGAGTGGTCTTTGCGGAAGGCAGACAGGGGGGGAGATGGGAAGATGTGGCGAGTGGAGGGGTCACGTTGGAGATGGCAAAACTGGCGGAGGACTATCTGTTGTATGTGCTGGCTGGTGGGGTGAAAGGTGAGGACCAGGGGGACTCTGCCCTTGTTGTGAGTGGGGGAATGGGGAGAGAGGGCAGTGTTGCGGGGTATGGAGGAGACCCTGGTGCGAGCCTCATCTATAGTGGGGGAGGGGAATCCCCGTTCTCTGAAGAACGAGGACATTTGTGATGACCTGGTGTGGAACACCTCATCCTGGGAGCAGATGCGGTGTAGACGGAGGAATTAGGAATAGGGGGTGGAGTCCTTACAGGAAGCAGGGTGGGAGGAAGAGTAGTCCAGGTAGCTGTGGGAGTCAGTTGGTTTGTAGTGGATGTCGGTCAGGGGTGTATCACCTGCAATAGAGATGGTGAGGTCAAGGAATGGTAGGGAAATGTCGGATATGGTCCAAGTGTATTTGAGTGCCGGATGGAAGTTGGTGGTGAAATGGATGAAGTCAGTCAGTTGTGTGTGGGTGCAGGAGGTGACACCAAAGCAGTCGTCAATGTAATGGAGGTAAAGGTCGGGGGTGGGGCCCTGGTACGCCGAGAACAAAGATTGTTCGACGTGCCCGACAAAGAGGCAAGCGTAGCTAGGGCCCATGTGTGTGCCCATAGCTACGCCTTGTGTTTGGAGGAAATGGGAGGAGTCAAAAGAGAAGTTATTGAGGGTAAGGACCAACTCCGCTAGGCAGAGGAGGGTGTGAGTGGACGGGTATGGGTTGCTCCTCTGGTCGAGGATGTACCGGAGGGCTTTGAGACCATCCTGGTGGGGGATGGAGGTGTATAGTGACTGGACGTCCATGGTGAAGATGAGAGGATGGGGGCCTGGGAGCCGACGGAGAGTGTCTGAGGTGTCTTGAACATAGGTGGGGAGGGATTTAACAAAGGGGGATAGGATGGAGTCAAGGTATGTGGAAATGTGTTCGGTGGGGCACGAACAGGCAGAGACAATGGGTCTGCCGGGGCAGTAGGGTTTGTGGATTTTGGGGAGAAGGTACAATCGGGCCGTGCGAGGCTGGGAAACGATGAGGTTGGAGGCTCTGGGGGGGGGGGGGGGTAGGGAGCCGCAGTTGATGAAGTCAGCTATGGTGCTCGAGATGGTGGCCTGGTGCTCGTCAGTGGGGTCATGGTCCAGGGGTAAGTAGGAGGAGGTGATCGAGAGTTGGCGCGTGGCCTCCGCTTTGTAGAGATCGACGCGCCAGACTACCACGGCACCTCCCTTGTCGGCGGGTTTGATAACCCAGTCTGGGTTGTTACGGATATTACTAGTTACTAGTAAATTACTAGTTTAGATACCCCTGTCATCAGAATTGGCTCTGGATGGAGGCCCCAAGGCAAAGGTTGAGGCTTGGAGATGCTGCCAGAACTTAATCATAATTACTATTTATGGATCTATACAATGTATACATCTTACCAATGGCTGCAAAGTGGCTTTGACGCCTCCACATTGGCCTTGGGTCTTAATCCTGGGAACCCATCTGATGATTGGCCTCTGGACTTCCTGACCAGCTCAGATGTCATAGAATTCCCTTCCCCATGCCCTCAACACTGGTACTCCTCAGGGTCGTGGCCTCAGTCCCTTATTCTACTCTCTGTACACCCCTGACTGTGTGGCTAAGAAAGCGCCGACTCTATCTTTAATTTGCCAGCTACACCACTGTTGTTAGTTGGATTAACAATAACAACGAGATGAAGTACAGGAAAGAGATTGAGAATCTGATGGTATTATTTCAGGACACTAACCCGACCCTTAACATTAAAGACTAAAGACCTGGTATTAATCTAAGGATGCAAAGTTGTGAACAGAAACCTGTTCTCATCAATGGAGCTGCTGTAGACAGAGATGGACGACAGCTTCACGCGGATGTGGTGATCAAGAAAACACATCTGCAGTTTACTTTTTTAGATGTCTGAAAATATTCAGAATGTCCACAAGGATTCTCTCAAACCTCTACAAATGCACTCTAGAAAATATTCTAATGGGATGCATTCCAACCTGGTATGGCAACTGCTCTGCTGTTGACCATCTGCACTACAGGAGAGAGGTGATTACAGCCCAGACCTTCACAGGCTGAACACTTTCTTCTATCCAGTCCATCTTTGTGATGGTTTACATCAGGAAGGATGGGAATATGATCAAGGATGCCTGTTACCCTGTCCATTCTCCCTCTTCGACCGTCTGGGAAAAGACACAGGATCTAGGAAGCTCAGATGTCCAGACTTAAGAACAGCTTCTTCCCCACTGCTATCAGATTCCTGATGCAATAATCCTTTTCATGCCCTTTTTACAGAGATGCCACCACGTATTCGTACTCTTAACTCTACCTAATTCTGTTATTCCTTTATTGTACTTTGATATTTTTATACACTATACTTTTAGGTAACTCTTTTCAGAGCAGGGTTTAGACTTAATATTTGGACTTTTTTGGAATTGTATAATCTCATCAAGTATTAGGAAACCTTTGCATCAATAAATAAGTCATCAAATGCTATGTATTATCTTATTACACTGAAATTGTCCGAAGTTCTTTCCCACCTACAATTTACAATGATGTACATGATGTAAGCATGCAGGTGCAGCAGACAGTGAAGAAAGCGAACGGTATGTTAGCATTCATAGCAAAAGGTTTTGATTATATGACCAGGGAGCTTCTACTGCAGTTGTACAGAGTCTTGGTGAGACCACACCTGGAGTATTGCGTACGGTTTTGGTATCCAAATCTGAGGAAAGGCATTCTTGCCATAGAGGGAGTACAGAGAAGGTTCACCAGACTGATTCCTGGGATGTCAGGACTTTCATATGAAGAAAGACTGGATAGACTCGGATTGTACTCACTAGAATTTAGAAGATTGACGGGGAATCTTATGGAAACTTACAAAATTCTTAAAGGGTTGGACAGGCTAGATGCAGGAAGATTGCTCCTGATGTTGGGGAAGTCCAGAACGAGGGGTCACAGTTTAAGGATAAGGGGGAAATATTTTAGGACCGAGATGAGAAAAACATTTTTCACACAGAGAGTGGTGAGTCTCTGGAATTCTCTGCCACAGAAGGTTGTTGAGGCCAGTCCATTGGCTATATTTAAGAGAGAGTTAGATGTGGCCCTTGTGGCTAGAGGGATCAGGGGGTATGGAGAGAAGGCAGGTACAGGATACCGAGTTGGATGATCAGCCATGATCATATTGAATGGCGGTGCATGCTCGAAGGGCCGAATGGCCTACTCCTGCACCTATTTTCTATGTTTCTATGCACAAACATGTTTACAATGTGCTCTTTGTAACAAGTTCCTGTCATATAATACATGTGCTGTTAATTTTTAACATAGATTTCAGATTATCAAGAAATGATAAGCCCAATAAATAGTCAAATGAACAGATTGTGGTGTAAAAATAAGTTACGGAGTTTATGTAGGTAATTATGGAGATACTGATTTCACTGGTGAGGAATCAAGGACACAGAGTTATAAATTTAATACCAGGGTTAGACTGGACTCTTGCTGAGATGCAACATATTCATGTTTAACAGAGAATTTTGTTTTTAAGGTGACCCTTAACAGCATTTATATACAGAGTTCTTGGAATCCAAGTCCATAGCTCCCTAAAAGTAGCAATAGAGTGGTGAAGAAGGGTACAGTATGTTTGCCTTCATTGGTCAGGGCACTGAATATAACCGAAAAGTGGGTGGTTTTGCAGCTAGTGAAGCTGGTTGTGAAAAATTGCAGCAGGATCTTGATTGATTGACCAGGTGGGCTGAGGAATGGTTGATGACATTTAATCCAGAGAAATGTAAGATGTTGCATTTTGGGAAGTCTAACATGGGCATGACCTACACAGTGAATGGTAGGGCTCTGGGGAGTGTTGTACAGCAGAGGGATCTAGAAGTACAGGTGTATGGTTCCCTGAAGGTCGAGTCGCAGGTCGATAAGATGGTCAAAAAGGCTTTTGGTGCATTGGACTTCATCAGTCAGAGTATTGAGTATAGAAGTTGGGAGGCCATGTTGCAGTTGTATAAGATGTTGATGAGAGTGCATTTAGAGTATTGTGTTCGGTTCTGTACCCCATGTTATCACAAAGTTGTCAAGCTGGACTTACGAGGATGTTGCCAGGAGTAGAGGGTCTGAGCCATTGGGTCTCTATTTCCTGGAACGCAGGAGGATGAGGGGTGATGTTATAAAAGTGTATAAAATAATGAGAAGCATAGATTGGGTTGAATCACAGAGTTTCTTGCCCAAAGTAGGACCAGAGGAGATAGGTTTAAGGTGAAGGGAAAAATATTTAATAGGAATCTGAGGGATAGCTTTTTCACACAAAGGGTGGTGGCAGAGGAGGTAGTTGAGGCTGGGACTACCCCAAAGTTTAGGATTGAGTATAGAATTTGGGAGGCCATTTGCATGTGTATGGATAGGAAAGGCTGGAGGGATAAGTGCATTGATAGGAAAGGCTTGGAGGGATATGGACCAAATGCAGGCAGGTGGCAATAGTGTAGCAGGGACATGTTGTCCGGAATGGGCAAGTTGGGAAGAAGGGCCTGCTTCCACACTGTATCACTCTATGACTCTATAACGATCAAGAAGTCACGTTGCAGCTTTATAAAACTTTGGTTGGGTTGCATTTGGGGTATTGGGAGGAATTCTGGTCACCACATTACAGGAGGATGCAGAAGAATTTCCCCAGGATGCTATTTGCAGTGGGGAAGGTGTTACTCCTAAAACTTGTGGTATATGCTTTCAAGCTTTTGTATCTTTGTCCAAAAGGAGAGAGAAGAAGAGGGAATAACCAAGAGGTATGTGGCGCTTGATTATTTTGGTTGATTTTCCGATGCATCATAAAATGTAGATGGAGATGATTGGGGATGGTGGTCTGGTTTGGGTGATGGACTGGGCTACATCCATAATTATCTGGAATTTCTTGCTGTCTTGGGCAGGGCAGTTGCCAACCCAAGATATTTCCTGATAATACGCTTTCTACAGTGCATCTTTAGACCTGGTAGGAGTCGTTAGAGACATGCCATAATTCCTTAGACTCATGAGGAAGTAGAGGCAATGTTGTGTTTTCTTCCCACAGCATCAATGTGGTTAGACCAGGACAAAGTGTTAGTGATATTTAAATCCATGGCCATGGATTTTCATGACCATCTCCACTTCACCACTATCGATGCTGACTGGGGCATGACTGACAATTCCTTTCACCCCACAGATGCACCTCAACCAGTCGAGTTCCTCCAGCCATTTGTATTTTTTGTTCAAAAATATAGTCTTACCTTGTAGTGTAGTACTGCAGCAGGTTGTATTAACTAAATGAGATGAGAAACTAAGGTTCTGTCTGCCATCCTGCATAGACCTGATTGATGCCATTATTTCAGTCCACTGATTCCATCGATCACTAGTTCTATGTCCTACACACGAGAGGCAATTTACAGACGCCAATTAGCCTACAACCCATACGTCGTTGGAATGTGGGGGGAAACCGGACCACCAGGCGAAAACCCACATGGTCACATAGAGAACGTACAAACTCCACACAGACAGCATCCAAAGTCAGGATCGAGCCTGGGACTCTGGTGCTGTGAGATCACAACTCTACCACTGTGCTGCCCTACGTGTCCCTTAAATAAATCATTTTAACATATTATTTGGTCATTGTCACATTGATTGAGCTTGCTGGCTGCAAATTGGTGGCTAAATTTTACAAGCTAGCACAGGTGAATACATTTCAGAAGCAATCCCTTAATGGCAATGCATTGTTGCATTCTGAAGTTATTAGAGGTAATTTTTATTATTAAAGCTTATTATTTCCTGTTTATATATTTCCTTCCTGCTTTATTTTCTTCCTTCCTTCCTTTCATTCATCCAACCATCAGTTTCTTTTAGTTTAGAGGTACATCGTGGAAACAGGCCCTTTGGCTCACCGAATCCACGCTGGCCATTCATCACCCGTACACTAGTTCCATGTTATCCCACTTTTTCATCCAATTTTGCATTAGGACCAATTTACGGAAGACAATTAACCAACAAACCTCGACATCTTTGGAATGTTGAAGGAAACCAGAGCACCTGGAAAAAACCCGCATTGGTCAGACAGCACCCATAGTCAGGATCGAAACCGGGTCTCTGGTGCGGTGAGGGAGCAACCCAGCCACTTCTTACAAAGATGATACATTCATTTTGAGTAACTTCAATCTTCATACAGAATAGGTAAATCAAATTGGCAAAGGAGTCTTGAGGATGTTAATGGGATGCATTCAGTACCTCTTCCTAGAACAATACCTGGTAGACACCACTAATAATTGAATTAGGGAAAAGGAATGTCTGGCCATATTAGATGCAACAGGATTTAATTCATTTATCTTTTCACCTGCTGGGCTTGCTGATTGTTCCCATTATTTTCAGCTTTTGTTTCATGATCCCGCTAATGTTTTCTTTGATTTTCACCGGTTCCCAGTGTGTCGTGTTGTTCACAGTCCATCTCAGGACTAGATTGCCTGTTGTGTTAGTAATTGAATCATTGGATGGGAGAGTTAAAAAGACAGTCTTGCGTGACCAGTTGCAACATACATCAGTACATACATCACTACATACATATAGCACTCGCTCAGAGGACATCAAGAAAGGCTTGGGAGTAGAGATGAGTTTTATGTCTTGACTTAAAGGAGTCGATGGAGCGGTCAATTCTGATGGGAATAGGAATGCTGTTCCACAGTCTAGGAGCTGCAACTGCAAAGGCGCGGTCGCCCCTGAGCTTATGCCTAGACCGCGGGATGTTCAGTAACTCCAAGTCGGCCGATCTGAGGGACCTGGAGGTGGTGTGGTGGGTAAGCAGACTTTTGATGTAGGTGGGGGCAAGCCCATTGAGGGCGTTGTGAAATAAAGGAGGATCTTGAAATTTATTCGGAACCGCACAGGGAGCCAGTGGAGAGAGGCCAGGATCGGGATGATGTGGTCCCTTTTTCGGGTTCCCATCAGGAGTCTCGCTGCGGCGTTTTGGACCAGTTGCAGGCGGGACAGGGAAGATTGGCTGATGCCTGTGAAGAGGGAGTTGCAGTAATCTAGGCGGGAGGAGATAAATGTGTGGATGATCTTTTCGAGGTCATCAAACTGGAGGAATTGTTTTATTTTAGCTATCGTCCAAAGCTGAAAGAAGCTAGCTTCTACCACGGCATTGACTTGATGTCAATTTTCAATGCTGAGTCAAATATCAGGCCAAGGTTTTTGACGTGAGGTGTGAGTAATGTTAACATTCATTCGTTAACCGGAGATGTGGAGGGCTGATAGTGGGGTTGGGACCAAGCAAAACAGAGGGTGGGACTGTGAAAGGTGAATATTACTTTGCAACTTGTTGATCAGATGAAATTGTACAAGAGGACTGTTTCACTTCTTTACCCTGTGGAGGAATTCATGTTTTATAAATCAATAAAAATGGTAGTTGTACATCATTCATTGCTCAATTATCTTGTTTTTTTTGTTGCTAAATTTGAGGAAAAAGCCAAAATTAATTGTGTAGCATTACGGAGGAAGGGGTCGTTGTGTGGATAGGTCTCAATGTGGCAAAAGGCAGCGATGTAGTCAGAAATCCTCAAAGATATTGCACTATCCTTTTATTAGAACTGTTTATTTGTTTATATATGGGTATTGGAGTCTTTTCCAATCAAATATTTCTGGAGTCTGAAGAAGGGTCTCAACCCAAAACAACCTCTAGAGAAACTCAGCCAGCCACGCTGATTTACTCCAGCATTTTGTGTCTATCTTCAAATATTTCATTTGGTGCCTTGTGGGACATGGATGGAGGTAACTGGCTGGTGACTGGCACTTCTGCAAGAGGAGAAGCATAGTCCGTTGAGATTTCAAGTGCGGAATTGCCAGTCAGTGGAGTTGGTGAGTGAAAAGGAGGGGGAATATAATGGGGTTTAACTGAGTTGAATGCCAGCCTGAATTAGCTTTATTTAAAACCTGACTGTAAAAACAGAAAGTGCTGGCAATGTTCATTAGATTAGGCAGTAGCCATGGCGAGAGAAACACAAACAAATGTTCTGGTCTATACAAGGAAATGTAATGTTTTGTTGTTGGGACCCTTCTTCAGACCGATTGTTGGGGAGGGAAAGAAAGCTGGTACTGAGGAGGATCAGGACAAAGCCCGGCAGGTAAAATGGTGCTTCAGGTGAGGGGCGGCTTTGATAGGAAGATGGTGGACTAAGACCAAAGATGAAAAGACAGAAGGTGTGAGACAAAAGGATTGCAAAGTTGCAAATTGTGAAACTAGAGGAAGGAATGTAGGTGGAGGGGAGAAATCATTTGGGAGTACAGATGGGGCACAGGGGAGGAGAGGGTGAAACATAAGGGGAGTTAGGGAGGAAGAGAGAGGTGGAGTGTTTTGTAGTTACCAAAAATTGGAGAATTCATTGTTCATACAGTTGGGCTGTAATCTACCCATATAGGGTGTTGTTCCTCCAGTTTCCATGTGTTCTCACCCAGGACAGAAAGCTCAATATGGGGATGGGAAGGAAGGTGGTTAGCAACTGTGAGATCCAGCAGGCCATGGCAGATCGAGCAATTTTTTTCTTCATATGAAGTGGTTGTTCTTAGAGTGAACAACAATGTGTGTGTCTCATAACAATATCTACAATATGAAGGTTAGAATTAAGAGCAGTGGGAAGTCACCAGCTTTTCTGTTCAACAGAATCGTAACTAATCCATTGATAACCACAATTGTGCGATCATGTGAATACTTTGTAATCTTACATCTGCTTCCTTATTAAGTAAATGTCTACTTCTTTCTTAAAGATATTCAAAGATTGTGCTTCCATTGGTCTTTAAGGTTTAGAGCTCCAAATGCTCACTCTCAGGAAGAAAAAATATTCTTATATTTTGAATGGGCAATATCATATTTTTAAACAGTCTGACTCCATGTGAAAACTCATTTTTTGTGAAGTGTACTCATTTCCATGGCAGTGCTTCAACGAATGATGTTATCTAAATACACGTTATGAAAAGGAATTGTAGATGCTGGTGCGATATGAATGCTGAATTCTCCAATTTTAGGTAACTTCAACAAACGCCTCCCTACCCCTACTCTTCCTTCCCCTCCCTTCCTCCATTAAAAGTCCATTAACCAGCTCCACAATTCACAACTATGTATACCTCTAGGGCTCACACCTGTCCCTCACCAATAAGCGGCCTATCTGGTGACCTCCTTGCCAAAGGTTATCTGTTGCAGTCCATGATTTTCACTTCCAGTTCCACCCTTCCCCCACCCAAACTACAATCAGTCGGAAGAAATGTCCTGACCCGGAAAGTCACCTACCATTTTCTCCAGATATGCTACCTGACCTCCTGACCTGCTGAGTTACTCCAGCACTTTGTGTTTATCGGAATACATGGCTATTAGATATACAGAGATGATTAATGACCAGAATTGCTGATTACATTTTTAAAGTGCCATGATTTGACTCAAATATAACCATGATCGTGTTCAGCTGTGGGGAAAATTTATCTTTCGACTTTTGATGTTGAAAAATAAACATTGTATCCTTATGCAAACATCAATTGCTAAATACAAAAAGTTCAGATGAGAGCTTGGGGTGTAATATATTCATATTTCATCTGGTCTATAGATATCAATAAATTAGAAATGGGCTTGGCTGTGACACATTTGTGTTTCTATGTTTCACAACATTATCGTGGTAAACTCACTTATTTTCAAGTTACAAGATAGAAAAATAATGTGTGCAGGTGCAGGCTATTCGGCTCCTTCCGCAAAATCTTTCATTTAGTAAGCATGGGGATAGGGTGTTGACTAAAATTAGAGCACATATTATTGGGTGTAGGGTGTTGACATGGATAGAAAATTGGTTAGCAGACAGGAAGCAAAGAGTAGGAGTGAATTGGTCCTTTTCAGAGTGGCAGGCAGTGGCGAGTGGAGTGCTGCAAGGCTTGGTGTTGGGGCCGCAACTGTTTACCATATATATTAATGATTTGGAAGAGGGAATTAGGAGCAACACTAGCAAGTTTGCGGATGACACAAAGCTGGGTGGCAGCGTGAACTGTGAAGAGGATGTAGGAAGTTGCAGGGTGACCTGGACAGGTTGAGTGCGTGGGCAGATGCATGGCAGATGCAGTATAATATAGATAAATGTGAGGTTATCCACTTTGGCGGCAAAAACAGGGGCGCAGATTATTATCTCAATGGGGTTAGGTTAGGTAAGGGGGAGATGAGGCGAGACCTGGGTGTCCTTGTACACCAGTCACTGAAAGTTGGCCTTCAGGTACAGCAGGCAGTTAAGAAAGCTAATGGAATGTTGGCCTTCATAACAAGAGGATTTCAGTACAGGAGTAAAGAGGTTCTTCTGCAGTTGTACAGGGCTCTGGTAAGATCACATCTGGAGTATTGTGTACAGTTTTGGTGTCCTAATTTGAGGAAGGACATCCTTGTGATTGAGGCAGTGCAGCGTAGGTTCATGAGATTGATCCCTGGCATGGCGGGACTATCATGAAAGGAAAGATTGAAAAGACTAGACTTGTTTTCACTGGAGTTTAGAAGGATGAGAGGGAATCTTATAGAAACATATAAAATTATTAAAGGACTGGACAAGCTGGATGCAGGAAAAATGTTCCCAATGTTGGGCGTGTCCAGAACCAGAGGCCACAGTCTTAGAATAAAGGGGAGGCCATTTAAGACTGAGGTGAGAAAAAACGTTTTCACCCAGAGAGTTGTGAATTTGTGGAATTTCCCGCCACAGAGGGCAGTGGAGGCCAAATTACTGGATGGATTTAAGAGGGAGTTGGATAGAGCACAGGGGCTAGTGGAATCAAGGGATATAGGGAGAAGGCAAACACGGGTTATTGATTTGGGATGATCAGCCATGATCACAATGAATGGCGGTGCTGGCTCGATGGGTCGAATGGCCTCCTCCTGCACCTATTTTCTATGTTTCTAAGATGGTGGCAGAACATTTTCCTCAGCGCCATTTGTCAAATTCATAGTCACAGTCACTCAACTCACCGTGACCTTACTGAGCTTTTTGCTCATCTACACTAATCCCATTTGGCCACACTAGCTCTGTATTCTTCCATACTTTGTATATTTAAGTCCCAATCTAAATGTCCCCTAAACATAATGATTGTATCTGACTCCTCTGGAAGCAATTACCAAATATTAACCACTCTCTAAGTAAAAATGTTTCCTCTCAAATCCTTTTTAAAAGTCTATTCCCTCTGCTACCTCGCTAGGGTTTCGCTACCTCGGCGTTTTTATCACAACACCTATATCTGATATGTTCCACACAAACTTTCAGCTGGTTGAGAAAGCTGAAAGAGACTTTGACCGCTGGTCAGTTTTACCATTATCCCTCACGGCCCGGATAAATCTGGTCAAGATGGTCGTCCTACCCAACTTCCTGTATCTTTTCCAGCACGTCCCTATACTTATCACTAAATCTTTTTTTGACAAATTAGAAAGGAGAATATCTACATTTTTATGGGGTAACTAAGAGTGACGGCAGTTTGGCACTTCCTGACTTTAGGCGATACTATTGGGCAGCTAACTTGCAAAAAATCCTGTATTGGATGAATGATGATTGCGACCACCTACCGACCTGGGTACACATGGAAAAGGCGAGTTCACGTCTCCCGTTGCGGTCTGTTCTATGTTCCAAACTCCCCATTTCTACAACATCTGTGGGTGCAGGCCCAATTGCTTCCCTCTCGCTCAAAATATGGAGTCAACTCAGGAAAAACTTTGGTTTACAAGGCCCTTCCATCTTGACCCCACTGCTTAAAAATCACATCTTTAAACCTTCAAATGCAGACTCCACATTCAAAACCTGGCATAGTAATGGTATCAGTAGTATCAAAAACCTATACAAGGTTGGCATTTTTTCATCCTTTGCGGAGCTTTCATCCAATTACAGCCTCCCAAATTCCCACCTTTTCCGTTTTTTCCAGATTAGGGATTTTGTGAAGAAGACATTCCCGCACTTCCCAAATCGCCCCCCTGAAACCCTGACCGATTCCATTCTAGCTCTAGATCCCAACCAGAAGAAATGCATCTCTTTTTTGTATAACTTGTTAGGGTCGGTAATATTGACTCCTCATACCTCATTAAAAGCAGCATGGGAGGGCGAGCTGAATATGAAACTAACAGACCAGCAATGGGACTTGGATTTGATCCATTCTTCCTCCATATGTGCCCGTCATGGCCTAATCCAATGCAAAGTCCTTCACAAAGTCCACTACACAAATGCAAGATTATCTAGAATATACCCCGCTGTCAAGGACACCTGCAACAGAAGTAATCAATCCCCTGCCAACCATAGCTATATGTTTTGGGCTTGCACTAAGCTGGCAGCCTTTTGGAGGAGTGCTTTTGATGTGATAAACAGAGCCTATGGCCAGACTATTCCTCCAAACCCACTGTCAGCTATTTTTGGTGGTACTCCCAACACCAACATCTCTGTTAAAGAAGGAACTGCAGATGCTGGAGAATCGAGGGTTACACAAAAAGCTGGAGAAACTCAGCGGGTGCAGCAGCATCTAAGGAGCGAAGGAGATAGGCGACGTTTCGGGTCGAGACCCTTCTTCAGACTGGTCAGGGATCAGGGAAACGAGAGATATAAACAGTGATGTGGAGAGATAAGGAACAATGAGTTGCATCTCTGTTGCGTTGAAGCGGGTCCTAGCTTTTACAACCTTGTTAGCCCGGAGACTGATCTTGCTTAACTGGAGGCTTACCTGTCCCCCGACACACGCCCGCTGGATCAAGGAGGTGCTCTACAATTCAAAGCTTGAAAAACGTAGGTTTTCTCTCAAAGGCTCTACCAAGACATTCCTAGATACATGGAACCCATTCCTGGAACTTGTTAACTCTCTCAACTTGTTTCCGGACTCGGAAGAGGACTGAGTGCCTTCTATCACTGCTCTGTCTTATTGCAGCTGCTCTCCCCTCAACCCCCCCCCCCCCCCCCACCCCACACTTTTTTTTTGTACATTTTGTTTTGTTTATCTTATCGTATTTGTGTGGATGTGTACTTATGTGAGTGTTGTTTGCCCCCATTTGGTTCCGACCTGATTCGGGTGGATTGAGGGGGGGTAAGGGTTCTTTAGTAACTTGTCAGTTTCTTTGTTGAACTAAATTAAGGCGCATGTTGCAGTCAAAAGCGCTTGAACAATGGGTTGGGAAGAAAGCCTTTGAGGGTCGCTTACATACTGTTGCACAATTATGTCCCAACTATCACTGTCTGTTATCATTGTATGTATGCAAATTGCTGTGAAATTCAAATAAAAAGATTTAGATAAAACTCTATTCCCTCACCATCAACCTATATCTCTCTTGTTTTTTGATACACTACCACAAGGAAAAAAAGTCTGACTACCTATTCTATCTGTGGCTCTTATACTTTTATAAACCTCTTCAGGTCATCAATCAACCATCTTTGCTCCAGGGAAAATTAATATCCAATCCCTCCCAAAATCAAGTCCTCCAATCCAAACAGCATGTTGATGAATCTCATCAGCACTCCAGCTAAACCTTGTCCTTCCTATGGTGTGGCATCATAAACTACACCACATACTCCATGCAATCTAACTAACGTTTTGTAAAATTGAAACGTTGAGTTCCAACGTTCGTATTCTATGCCCTAACCTTTGAAGACAGACATGCCACATGCCTTCTTTCCTACCCTGATGACCTGTGTTGCTACTTTTAGGGAATAATGGACCTGAAACCCAAACTGTTCATCAGTATCCGTTAGCATCCTTCCAATTACTGTGTTTATCCTTCCTCTATTTGACATGCATCACATTGCTCCTGATGGGATCAGCTTCCATCTGCCAACATTCCACACAACTTTCCATCTGATCTATGTTCTGCTGCAGCCTAACACAACCGCACTTGCTATCCACAAAGCAAATTTTATATGAGAAACGCAAACTGATTATAACTCCTATATTCACATCGAAATCATTAATGTAGGTCACAAATAATAAGGGTCCAGTATTGGTCCCTGGGGAATACCTCTGATCACAGACTTCCAATTAGTAAAAGATCCTTTCACCACTACATTCTGCCTCCTATCATGAAGCCAAGTTTGGATCCAATCAGTCAGCTCACTTTGGATTCCAAGTGCCAATCTCCTGGAGAGGTTTACCATATAAAGCGTTACATGAATTTGCAGGGAATGAAGGGATATGGGTCACGTGCATGCAGAGGAGATTAGTTTAACTGTGCATCATGTTCGGCGGAAGGGCCTGTTCCTGTGCTGTATTTCATATTACCTCCACAGAAAAACTCCATTGAGAATTGTTGGTCACAGGTACTTAAGCAATTCATCACTAATAGTGTTTTCTGGTATCATTTTGCAGGTGCTAATAGTGACATGATATGGAAATAGTGTGGCTCTTGATGGTCGGGTTGATATGTTGGTCCTGGGTGTCACAGGCAAGGCCAGCGTTTATTGTTCTTTACTAATTTTCTACAGCTCACCGTTTAATACCATCATTCGCTCCAAGCTGGTTACCAAGCTCACAAATCTGGGTCTCTGCGCATCCCTCTGCAATTGGACACTCAACAGCCTCATCCACAGACCACAGTCTGTCCGTATTGGTGGAAATGTGTCATCCTTGATAACAATTAGCATGGGAGCACCTCAAGGCTGCGTGCTCAGCCCCCTGCTGTACTCACTCTATACTCTTGACTGTGTAGCTGAACATAGTGTGAACTAGATCATCAAGTTCGCCTATGACACCACTGTTGTACGACGAATCACTGATGGCGATGAGTCAGAGTATAGAAGTGAGATTGACCGATTGACCAAATGGTGCCAGCACAACAACCTGGCTCTCAACACCAGATAAACCAAGGAAGGGGTAGGATAGGGACCCACATTCCCGTTTATATCAATGGTGAAAAGGGTAAAAAACTTCAAATTCCTGGGCATGCATATTTCCGAAGATCTTTCCTGGTCCCAGCACACTGATGCAATTATAAAGAAGGCACATCAGCGCCTCTACTTCCTGAGAAGAGTACAGAGAGTCAGTATGTCAAGGAGGACTCTCTCGAACTTCTACAGGTGCACAGTAGAGAGCACACAGACTGGCTGCATCGTGGCCTGGTTCGGCAACCTGAACGTCCAGGAGAGGAAAAGACTCCAGAAAGTTGTGACCACTGCCAAGTCCTTCACCGGCTCATATCTCCCCACCATTGAAGGGATCTATCACAGTCGTTGCCTCAAAAAGGCTGCCAACATCATCATAGACCCACACCATCCTGGTCACACACTCATCTCTCCGTTGCATTGGGAAGAAGGTACAGGAGCCTGAAATCTGTAATCTGAAATCTGTAACATCCAGGTTCAGGAACAGCTTCTTCCCCACAGCCATCAGGATATTAAACACAACATCAAATAAGCTCTGAACAATAACAGTCTATTATTATTATTATTATTATTATTATTGTACTATATCTTTATTTATTGTGCATATATGGTCCATGGTCTTTCGACACGCTGAACTTTTATCTTCCGTTTTGTATTATTTTTACATATTCTGTAACTAAATAAAAATTTCATTGTCCTATCTGGGACACATGACAAAAAAACGCTCTTTACTCATGACTTGGTGAGCCTAAGTGTTAATGCTGTAATTCTTCTGCTGAAGTATTCCCACAATGCTGTCGGAAATCAATTTGGGAATTTAGACCTAGCAACATTGAAAGACCGACGATATGTTTCCAAGTCAGGGCGGTCAGCCACTTGGAGGAGAAGGTGCAGGTGGTGGTGTTCGAATGCAACCACTACCCTTGTGTTGATGGTTAGTATCACAAGCTTGGGAGGTAATAGAGAAACCTGGGTGAACAAGTGCAATGCATTTTATTGTTGGTACAAATGATAGGCACTCTGCACCAGTGGTGTACGGAATGAATGCTTAGGAAAGTTGACAGGTTTCTTGTGAGTTACTGTTGCTAGTTCAGACATATGAAGAATAGTTCGTTATTATTCTGGCTTGTGATTTATAGTGAAAAAAATACCTTGTGGTCAGGAGGTGAGCACTCGTCACAGGATAGTTAGCCTCTAGCTAGCTCCTGTAGCCACAAGTCTGAGTCTGAAGAAGGGTCACGACCCAAAACGTTACCCATTCCTTCTCTCCAGAGATACTGCCTGTACCGGAGACATGGAGATGCTAGAATCTTGCATAAGACACAAAGTGCTGGAGTAATTTAGTGGGTCAGGAAGCATCTATGGAGAACCATGGATAGGTGATGTTTCGGTTCGGTACCCTTTTTCAGAGGGGTGTCATATAGTATCATAGAGTGATACAATGCGGAAACGGCCCTTCGATCCAACTTGCCCACACCGGCCAACATGTCCCAGCTACACCAGTGGGTGGAAAAAAGGCTAAAAGAGAGGAGGGGCAGGACAAAGCATGGCAGGTGATAGAAGAACACTGGTGAGGAGGAGTTTTTGATCGGCAGAAAGTTGGACAAAGGACAGAAATGAACACACGTAAGGTTTGAGATTAAAGGAATAGAGAGTTGAGAATGGGATTGTGTAACTAGAGGGTTGACGCGTTATAAATTGTTTAGGAATCTAGGTGGAGAGGGTGGAGAAAGATAGTCAGCCTTGGCTCGGGGGGGGGGGGGGGGGGGAGGAAGAAAGGGGAGGTGTTTATAGGGAGAAATGGGGAAAGAGGGTGTTGAGTAGATGTTACCTATAATTAGATAATTTAATGTTCATACCATTGTGTTGTAAACTACCCAAGTGGAATATGAGGTGCTATTCCTCCAGTTTGTGTATGGCAATGGAAGAACAAAAATGTCAGTATGGGAATGGGAAGGGGAGTTATGGTGGTTAGCAACCGGGAATTCCCACATGCCTTAGTGGACTGAGTGCATGTATTCAGAAGGAATGGATAGGTGAGTCAGGATCTCGGTTTGTGCCCTTTTGTAATTTTGATTTGGCAGCTTTCTTCAGGCTGATTGTAGTTGGAGGGAGTGGGGGGGAGAGAAAGGTCATTCCAAAGAGGAAGAAAGATTCTAAGGGAGGAAGAGGTTACCAGATGTTACTTGCGAAGGGAAGTTAATTACAGTATAAAAATAAAAGAGAAGTATAACATAGCAAAGGGTACACAAAATGCTGGAGAAACTCAGCGGGTGCAGCAGCATCTATGGAGTGAAGGAGATAGGCAACGTTTCGGGCCAAAACCCTTCTTCGGACACATAGCAAAGTTGAGCGGGAAGCCAGAGGATTGGGAAACTATTAAAGAGCAACAGAAAATATCTAAAAAGGCAATACATGGGGAAAAGATGAGGTACAAAGGTAAGCTAGCCAAGAATATAAAGGAGGATAGTAAAAGCTCCTTTAGGTATGTGAAGAGGAAAAAAATAGTTAAGACAAATGTGGGTCCCTTGAAGACAGAAACGGGTGAATTTATTTTGGGGAACAAGGAAATGGCAGATAAGTTGAACAGGTACTTTGGATTTGTTTTCACTAAGGAAGACACAAACAATCTCCCAGATGTAAACTTTCCCCTGAAACCACAGGAAATGCTACACTTGTCGCTTTACCACCCCCCTCGACTCCATCCAAGGACCCAAACAGTCTTTCCAGGTGAGGCAGAGGTACACCTGTACCTCCTCCAACCTCACCTACCTCATCCGCTGTTGTAGGTGTCACCTTCTCTACATCGGCGAGACCAAGCGTAGGCTCAGCAACTGCTTCGCCCAACACCTCCGCTCAGTCCGTACTAAACAACCTGATCTCCCGGTTGCCCAGCAATTCAACTCCCCCTCCCATTCTGAATCTGACCTTTCTGTCATGGGCCTCCTCCATTGCCAAAGTGAGGCCCAGTGCAAATTGGAGGAATAACACCTCATATTTCGCTTGGGTAGTTTACACCCATCCGCCATTCAATATGATCATGGCTGATCATCCAACTCAGTATCCCGTACCTGCCTTCTCTCCATACCCTCTAATCCCCTTAGCCACAAGGGCCACATCTAACTCCCTCTTAAATATAGCCAATGAACTGGCCTCAACTACCCTCTGTGGCAGAGAGTTCCAGAGACTCACCACTCTCTGTGTGAAAAAAGTCTTTCTCATCTCGGTCTTAAAGGATTTCCCCCTTATCCTTAAGCTGTGACCCCTTGTCCTGGACTTCCCCAACATCGGGAACAATCTTCCTGCATCTAGCCTGTCCATCCCCTTAAGGATTTTGTAAGATTCTATAAGATCCCCTCTTAATCTCCTAAATTCTAGAGAGTATAAACTGAGTCTATCCAGTCTTTCTTCATAAGACAGTCCTGACATCCCAGGAATCAGTCTGGTGAACCTTCTCTGCACTCCCTCTATGGCAATAATGTCCTTCCTCACATTTGGAGACCAAAACTGTATGCAATACTCCAGGTGTGGTCTCACAAAGACCCTGTACAACTGAAGTAGGCCCTTCCTGCTCCTATACTCAAAACATTGACTACTGTATGAACATTGACTACTCTAATTTGTAGTCCTTGCTTTCTCCCTCCTTCCCCTCCTCCTTCCCAGCTCTCCCACATAGCCTACTGTCTCCGCCTCTTCCTTTCTTTTTCCCGCCCCCCCAACATCAGTCTGAAGAAGGGTCTTGAACCGAAATGTTGACTGCTCCTTTTCTCCATAGATGCTGCCTCATCCGCTGAGTTTCTCCAGCATTTTTTGTCTACTCCCAGATGTACTAATGGCCAGAGGACCTAGGGAGATGGACGCACTGAAGGAAATTCACATCAGGCAGAAAATGGTGTTGGGTAGACTGATGGGACTGAAGGCTGATAAATCCTCAGGGTCTGATGGTCTGCATCCCAGGGTACTTAAAGAGGTGGCTCTAGAAATTGTGGATGCATTGGTGATCATTTTCCAATGTTCTATAGATTCAGAATCAGTTCCTGTGGATTGGAGGGCAGCTAATGTTATCCCATTTTTTAAGAAAGGAGGGAGAGAGAAAACAGAGAATTATAGACCAGTTAGCCTGACATCGGTTGTTGGGAAGATGCTGGAGTCAATTATAAAAGATGAAATAGAGGCACATTTGGATAGCAGTAACAGGATCGGTCCGAGTCAGCATGGATTTACGAAGGGGAAATCATGCTCGACTAACCACCTGTAATTTTTTGAGGTTGCAACTAGGAAAATGGACAAGGGAGAGCCAATGAATGTAGTGTACCTGGACTTTCAGAAAGCCTTTGATCAGGTCCCACATAGGAGATTAGTGGGCAAAATTAGAACACATGGCATTGGGGGTAGGGTACTGACATGAATAGAAAATTGGTCGGCAGACAGGAAACAAAGAGTAGGGATTAATGGGTCCCTTTCAGAATGGCAGGCAGTGACTCCTGGGGTAAAGCAAGGCTTGGTACTGGGATCACAGCTATTTACAATATACATTAATGATTTAGATGAAGGAACTAAAAGTAATATTAGCAAATTTGCAGATGACACAAAGCTGGGTGAACGTGTGAACTGTGAGGAGGGTGCTATGAGGATGCAGGGTGACTTGGACAGGTTGGGGGAGTGGGCAGATGCATGGCAGATGCAGGTTAATGTGGATAAATATGAGGTTATCCACTTTGGCGGCAAGAACAGGAAGGCAGATTATTATATGAAAGGTGTCAAGTTAGGAAAAGAGGAAGTACAATGAGATCTAGGGGTCCTTGTACATCAGTCACTGAAATTAAGCATGCAGGTTCAGCAGGCAGTGAAGAAAGTCAATGGCATGTTGGCCTTCATAACAAGATGAGGAGTACAGGAGCAAATAGGTCCTTCTGCAGTTGTACACGGCCCTGTTGAGACCACACCTGGATTATTGTGTGCAGTTTTGGTCTCCAAATTTGATGAAGGACATTCTTGCTATCGAGGGAGTGCAGTGTAGGTTCACAAGGTTAATTCATGGCATGGCTGGACTGTCATATGTTGAAAGAATGGGGTGACTGGGCTTGTATACTTTGGAATTTAGAAGAATGAGAGGGGATCTTTTTGAAACATATAAGATTATTAAAGGTCTGGACACACTAGAGGCAGGAAACATGTTCCCGATGTTGGGGGAGTGGATGATCCGCCATGATCACAGTGAATGGCTCGAAGGGCCGAATGGCCTACTTCTGCAACTATTGTCTATCGTCTATATAGCCGGGAACAATGTGGGGACAGGACATGGCTTGGGAATTGAGGTGCATACAGTTGAAGAGGGTTTGTTTTGCAGATGGCTGGACAAAGAATGGAGATGCTAAGGAGTCACAAGGGTATTAAATAAGGAGATAAGTAGGATGAAATGTAAAGCAAGAGGGAGGGATGTAGGTGGAAGGGAACATGGGCAGAGGAAAAATAGAGGGGTGGGATAGTGGGAGAAAGGGGTGTGCACCGGGATGTAAGGGTACAGGAAATTGCGTGTGGCTTCACTCTGGCAATGGAGGTGGCCCCAGGGCAGGAAGGTCAGTATCGGAATGGGAAGGGGTGTTAACATGGTTAGTAACCGGGAGATCCATGAAGCCATGACAGACTAGGTAAAATGTTTGGTGAAACAATCACCTTGTCTACTCATGGTTTCGCCAATGTAAAGTAGGCCTTGTCGAAAGCACCAAATCCAGTAGGTGAGGTTTGACAAGGTGCATGTGGATCTTTGTCTCACCTGGGAGTGCTCAGTGGCACAGCAGTAGAGTTGCTGCCTTATTGTACCAGATATCTGGTTAGATCCTGATTATGGGTGCGGTCTGTATGGTGTTTGTACATTCTCCCTGTGACAACGTGGATTTCCTCTAGATTATACCCACAGTCCAGACACACAGGTGAATTTGTTTCTGTAAATTGTTAATTGTTCCTTGTTTGTAAGATAGTGCTAGTGCACAGGGTGATTGCTGGTCAGTGCAGACCCGGTGGGCCGAAGGACCTGTATCCATGCTGTATTTCTAAAGTAAGGTAAAGAGCTGCTATGGTCCCTGGTTGGAGGCGAGGGAAGAGATTTAAGGGTGGTGATGAGAAGATGTTACTGATGGTGGAAACAAGTGGAAGGTGGCGGAATTTTGGGGAATGAGGTGTTGAAATCAAAGGTTGGTGGGATGAACGTTTAAGACCAGGGAAATGTTATTCTTGTTCCTTCTAGGGGTAAGGGGAGCAAGAACAGATCTGCTGGACAAACGGATGAGGGATACATCCACAACCACAAAACACCAGTCGTTTAAGAAGGAACTGCAGATGCTAGAAAATCAAAGGTAGACAAAAATGCTGGAGGAACTCAGCGGGTGAGGCAGCATCTATGGAGCAAAGAAAATAGACAACATTTCGGTTGGCAACTTTTTTTAAATAGACAATGTTTTTAAAACACCAGGTTTACTGAAGAAAGAAGATATCTGGGATGTCTTAATGGAAAGCCTTATCTTGGGCGCAGAGTGGTTTAGATGGAGATATTGAGATAAAGGAATGCAGGAGGCAGGATGTGAGAAGGTATAGTCAACGTAACCATGGGAGTCAGTGGGTTTGGAGTAGACATCCGTCACATTGAAGTTCTGGTCAGGAGTGACCCCTGAATATTGATAATGGGGTCACACCATTATGTTGGCCAGACCTTACCTGGAGTACGGTGTGCAGTTCTGGCCACACTATAGGAAAAATGTGATGGTGCCAGAGAAAATATGGATGAGATTAACCAAGATGTTACTTTTCAACTATGAAGAGAGATTCTTTGGTATCCACTGCGAGCAAAAACAGGAAGCGAGATTACTACCTAAATGGTGTTAAGTTGGGAAATGGGAAATACAACGGGATCTGGGGATCCTTGTTCATCAGTGAATGAAAGTACGCATGCACGTACTGCAGGCAGTGAAGAAAGCAAATGGCATGTTGGCCTTCATAACAGGAGGAGTTGAGTATAGGAGCAAAGAGGTCCTTCTGCTGTTGTATAGGGCCCAAATGAGACCACCTGGAATATTGTGTGCAGTTTTGGTCCGCTAATTTGATGAAGGACATTCTAGCTATTGAGGGAGTGCAGCGTAAGTTTACAAGGTTAATTCCCGGGATGGCGGGCCAGTCATATGCTGAGAGAATGGAGTGGCTAGGCTTGTACACTCTGGAGTTTAGAAGGATGAGAGGGGATCTTATTGAAACATATAAGATTATTAAGGGTATGTACACACTAGAGGCAGGAACCATGTTCCCGATGTTGGGGGACTCCAGAACAGGGGTCACAGTTTAAAAATAAGGGGTAAGCCATTTAGAATGGAGACAAGGAAACACTTTTTCACTTTTTCTCCGTCTCAGAGGGCGATTCTCTGGATACTTTCAAGAGAGAGCTAGATAAGGCTCTTAAAGATAGCGGAGTCAGGGGATATGGGGACAAGGCAGGAGCGGGGTACTGATTGTGGATGATCAGCCATGATCACATTGAATGGCGGTGCTGGCTCGTAGGGCCGAATGGCCTACTCCTGCACCTATTGCCTATTGTCTATTGACGGGAGGGTCTGGGTCTGTAAGCAGGGTCTTTGAGACCTTTAACATTGATTTTGTTTCAGCAACATTTCTGTCGCCATCATTGTTTTGGGGGCAGACTGATTGAGATTGTAGGGAATTGAGGAATGCTGTGGAACAGAGGGATCTAGGAATAACTGTGCATAGTTCCCTGAAGGTGGAATCGCATGTAGATAGGGTGGTAAAGAAAGCTTTTGGTGTGCTGGCCTTTATAAATCAGAGGATTGAATATAGGAGTAGGGAAGTAATGTACAAGGCATTGGTAAGACCAATTCTAGAGTATGGTGTACAATTTTGGTCGCCTAATTATAGGAAGGATGTCAACAAAATAGAGTACAGAGGAGATTTACTAGAATGTTGCCTGGGTTCCAGCAACTAAGTTACAGAGAAAGGTTAAACAAGTTAGGTCTTTATTCTTTGGACTGCAGAAGGTTAAGGGGGGACTTGATTGAGGTCTTTAAAATGATGAAAGGGATAGACAGCGTTCAAAGTCAAAGTCAAAAGAGTTTATTGTCATGTGTCCCTGACAGGACAATGAAAATCTTTCTTTGCATAGCACAACAGAACATAGACGGAGTTGATGTGGATAAGCTTGTCCCATTGAGGGTAGGAAAGATTCAAACAAGAGAGCATGACATGAGAATTAAGGGACAGAAGTTTAGGGGTAACATGAGGGGGAACTCCTTTACTCAGAGAGTGGTGGCTGTGTGGAATGATCTTCCTGCAGAAGTGGTGGAGGCAGGATCAATTTTAACATTTAAAAGTAAAGTGGATAGGTGTATGGACGGGAAGGGAATGGAGGGGTATGGTCTGAGTGCAGGTAGATGGGACTATGGGAAAATAAATGGTCGGCACGGACTGGAAGGGCCGAGAAGGCCTGTTTCTGTGCTGTAATTGTTATATGGTTATATGATTACGGAGCTAATTTTACTTCGGAGTCACGTGAGTGACTACGTGAAGACCCCGCCAGCACGCATGCGCGACATGTCGTCGTACGCATGCGGAAGCGGCAGTCGGGAGGAGCGGGTTCCTCCAGCGTAAGTTTAAAAGAGGGGGAGTTGGCTGAAGAACCTACAGTGTCTGGGGTGCAGGAAGAGTTGCTGGAGATGGTCAACAAACATGCAGTGCCTTCACAGAAAGGCCTGCCTATCCATCCCAAGCTGGCAGCCAGCATTAATTACATGGCTACAAACCAGCTCCAGGAGCAGGCTATTCACACTACAGCCGAAAAATAGTTAGCTCCGGAGAATTGCAACTCCCTAAATGTTCCTACGGTGAACAACCCCATTTGGGGGAACATGAGCCCCATGATAAGAGGGCAAGAGGTCAAACTGCAGAAGATCCTGAAGCTATTGACCGCTGGGATTACGGCAGTGGCCAGAACTGCAGTGGGAATTGAGTTACCGGAGGAATTACAAGATGCCCTGGCTCTATTGTGCAACACACAATATGAGATTAACAACTTCAGGAGGAGCATCATAAAACCGGCACTCAACCCCAAATTTGCGGGGTTGTGCAAACCAGGCAATATTCAACCACCGAATCTACTGTTTGGGGACAACCTTCCCAAACAGGTGAAAGACCTGGACGAGGAGGCCAAGGCCATAGGCCTCATCAAGGTACCCGGTTCATTTAAACCTCATTACCCACAACGGCAGCACCCCTACACACCCACCGGACAGCGATATTATCACAGACCTGCCGGTGGTGAAAGCTCGAAGGCCGGTCCACCTGCACAGCGGTCTTTTTTAGGCCATGGCCCAGCCCGGCCTTCTTGGAAAATGCGCCACCCCTACACCGTGCCAACTCAACAGAAGAAACAAGGACAGAGACCACAACACTGACAATAACCATGGAGGTAGGTGGGTCTGGGTTCCCCAGGAACATTCCTTGCCTAAATTCACAAAATGTGGGGGGCCGGTTGCACTTGTGTTATGAAGTTTGGCGCACACTTACCTCTGATCCTTACATACTCAGAAGTATTCAGGGCTACAAAATTGAATTTGTTTACAAACTCCCTACTCCAGTCCAGCATTCACCTAGCCGGAAGTTTATACTTTCACAAAAAGAAAGAACGGCAGGGCATGCTGAACTGTTGAGGCTAATTGAAAAAGGAGTTATTGAGAAAACCACCAGAGAGCCTCAGGAGTTCGTATCCAATATATTTACCAAAAATAAAAGCGATGGAGGATGCCGCATAATTATTGATCTGACCGAACTAAATACTTCTGTTCAGTATGTTCATTTCAAAATGGATACCTTTGACACAGCTAGGCAGCTAATAGCCTATGGGTACTACATGGCATGCATTGATCTCAAAGATGCATACTATTCAGTACCAATTCACAAGGATCATAGGAAATACCTAAAATTTATCTGGATGGAACAATTATGGCAATACAAAGCCTTGCCCAATGGGTTATCATCAGCACCCAGACTGTTTACTAAAATATTGAAACCAGCTTTGGCCTACCTAAGAAAACAGGATCACATTGTAATGGCCTATCTTGATGATATCCTCATTGTTGGGGAGAATTTGGAAGTGGCTACATTGGCAGTTTTAGCCACAAAACATCTTTTTCAAAAGCTGGGATTCATCATACATCCAGATAAATCAAAACTGAAACCCTCAATCACCATGGATTACTTGGGGTTTACCATTAACTCGATGCAAATGTCTATCACTTTACCACCAAATAAAGCGATGGACTTGATAGAGGCTTGCAGGAGCCTTACTAGCATCAGAGATCCATCCATTCGGCAGGTGGCCAGGGTAATTGGGAAGATAGTGGCTGCTTTTCCCGCAGCACAATTCGGACCATTACATTATCAAAACTTACAAAGAGCTAAAATTATAGCTCTTAAAAGACATGCAGGCCATTTCGACAGGCCTATGAAATTGCCAGAAAAGGCAAAAACCGAATTAAATTGGTGGATGGAGAATGCTCAAAAGTGTTCAAAACCCATCATTATTGTCAATCCCTCGATCATCTTACAAACTGATGCCAGTGCCCTAGGTTGGGGAGCAACTAATACCACCACTAGTTGTGGAGGTAGATGGAATGCACTAGAACTAACCCAATTCAATACACTGGGGATTAACCATTCAGAAATGCTGGGAGCATTTCATGGCCTTAGGGCATACTGCTCAAATATGCACAAAATACACGTAAGATTACAAATTGACAATACCACGGTGGTGGCTTACATTAACCACATGGGTGGAATAAAGTCGATATCGTGTGATGAATTGGCTAACAATATCTGGCACTGGTGTCTGCAAAGAGAAATTTGGATTTCAGCCACTTACCTCCCAGGTAAACTAAATACAGTGGCAGACACCAGGTCACGAAAATTTAACGACAACATAGAATGGATGTTGGATCGAAAAGTGTTCACAGATATTGTAGAACGTTATGGGACACCAGATATCGACCTCTTTGCATCCAGATTAAATCACCAACTACCAACATATGTTGCTTGGGAACCAGACCCAGGGGCAGTAGCAATGGACGCTTTCACGCTACATTGGAGGGATTTGTTCTGTTATGCTTTTCCCCCCTTCTGCCTCATCAGTCGGGTCTTGCAAAAAATCAGACAAGACTCCGCATCGGGTATTTTGGTTGTGCCCGACTGGCCTACCCAACCATGGTTCCTAATGGTACAGAAGATGGCCACAGAACCTTGTATTAAGGTCAATAAACGACCTAACCTGCTTATACATCCTGTCACAGGAGAACACCATCCATGTCATGACCGCATGGACCTATTGATTTGCAGGTTCTGAAAAGGCCACTTTTGGGGTACGGACTCACCAGCAGAACCATAGATACCATCTCAGCATCGTGCAGGGAGTCCACCCGTAAGCAGTACCTGACCTACATCCGGAAGTGGGAAAAATTCTGCTCTGCAACCAACACTACCTACGAATCAGCTACCATTACAGAAGTTCTGGAATTCTTGGCAACCCTTCACCATGACAAAGGACTGAGCTATAGTGCCATTAACTGTGCCAGGAGTGCCCTATCAACCTACCTGGGCAAGGGGAGTGACCAATTGGGCATTGGATCACATCCATTAGTATCAAAACTAATGAGAGGAATATTCAATTCCAATCCCCCCAGGCCCAGATACAACCACACATGGGATATCAGCATAGTATTAACAATGCTAACTCAGGACTTACCCTGGATAAGCTTACCTATAAGGTGGTAATGATCATGGCACTCGTCACGGCACAACAGGTCCAGTCCCTGCACAAATTAAATCTGGAAGCCATGTCTATATCCAATGACAAAATCACCTTTTATGTGCAGGGGCTGTTAAAACAAGATCGACCCGGAACGTCTGGACATACTTTAAAGTTTCTAGCCTACCCGGCAGATACTCGACTTTGTATTGTCACTTTATTATCACGATACATCTCAGTCACAAAAAATCTCAGGGGCACTGAGAAAGCTTTGCTCATTAGCCACAAAAAGCCTCACCACAAAGTCACGGTGCAAACCATTTCTAGATGGATAAGGGTGGTTCTGGATGCGGCGGGGATAGACACTAATATATTTAAATCTCACTCCACCAGGGCGGCATCCACGTCGGCGGCTAGGATGATGGAGGTACCATTGGACCACATCCTGGCCACAGCGGGTTGGAGTAATGAGAGGACGTTTCATCACTTTTATAATAAACCCGTGGCCTCCACTGACTCTTATGCAGGGAGAATTTTGAGCTCTGCCAAATAATTTACCCTTTATGGGATATATATTTTTTGTGTTTGGTATGAATAAATACCTATTTTTATTTTTCAGCCAGTGTTTGTCTGAATTACGTTCATCCTCTTATCCCAACACAGCGGTGTGTGAGCATGGAGTTTTCCAGGGCATGAAATCACAGAGCTTTGAAATCTTCACGTAGTCACTCACGTGACTCCGAAGTAAAATAGTAAGATTAAATGAGAACTTACCAGTTTGAAGTTTGATCTTTATTTTATGAGGAGTTACGATGAGGGATTACGTGCCCTCCGCTCCCAGCCCTCTATTATAAAGATCAACTGGTATGAAAGTTCTCTCTTATCTTACTATATTAGTCTACGTTGCCATCTGTGATTTCACACCACTGCTTTGAAGAAATGTTGCGCATGCGTGCTGGCGGGGTCTTCACGTAATCCTTCATCGTAACTCCCCATAAAATAAAGATCAAACTTCAAACTGGTAAGTTCTCATTTAATCTTACTATTAGGTGGCAATCAGTAATCACAAAAGTCATGTGCAGATGACGGGGACATCTTAGCAAATTCTTGTTCAGATAAGGAAGTAATCAAATATTTGGCCTTGTTTGGACCAGAGACATGTTGTTTATAACAAGAAAATGCTCTAAGCATTTTTTCAGAAGTTAGGCTCTTATCCTTGCCATTTGTAAGTTTCAGATGATCATGTCTTTTCTAACCCTGACATTGCAGTTGCCCAAGGAAATCGGTTGTCCACAGACTGAACATTTTTAAAGATCTGTGTAGAAGTATTATTACTTTTGTTTAGTAATATAATTTTAGCGCAGACAAAGGTCCTTCAGCCCACCGAGTCCTCACCGACCAGAGATCCCTGTACATTAACACCACCCTACACTGGGAACAATTGTTACATTTACAGCAAGCCAATTAACCTATAAACCTGTAGGTCTTTGGAGTATGGGAGGAAACCAAATCCTCGGAGAAAACCCATGCAGGTCAATGGAGAGAATGTACAAATTGCGTACAGTCAAGCACCAGGATTGAACTTGGTTGCTGGTGCTGTAACCACTGTAAGGCAACTCTACTGCTGTGCCACCGTACAATATTGCCAGATATGTAACTTCCTGAAATGGAACAAATATGTGGATGATCATAGCATGCTAGATATTTGTGAGAGGGTCATGATGTGTTCACTTATCTCACAGTGGGAGTTACCATAACTGAGACTAGTTCATGTTGGTGGTAGATGCTATCAAAAGAAGACAGCAATACTTCAGCTTACTCTTTCAGACACTAATGTAACTGCATCTTATTCTGTAGGTTGGTCATCGGCAGTCAATTTTGTCTCACACAGGATGGCAATGTCAAAGCCTCTTGAGCTCTGGGGCTATGAAAACAGTCTGTCACTGTATAAGGTCCATCAAGGTCTTGATGTTCTCAGAACCAGACTTAAATTTGAGAAAAAATGGTTGCCTAAATGCCATATCAATGACAGTTAAGTTTAGGTTTATTTTTGTCATGTGTATCGAGGAACAGTGAAAACCTTTTGTTTGCGTGCAATCCAATCAAAACAGATAATACTATTCATAAATACAATCAAGGCAAACACAAGAATAACATTGAAGTGTAGAGAAAGATACCAGAGTGCAGAATATAGTTCACAGCATTGGACTGTATTAGTTCCAGAATAAAATTCCAATGTCTGCAATGAGATCGGTTGGAGAATTGGGACTGTACCCTAGCTTATGGAAGGGCCATTCGGAAGTCTGATAACAGAGGAGAATAAGCGGATCCAGAATCTGATGGTACGTGCTTTCAACCTTCTATATCTTCAGCACAATGGGAGCGGGGAGAAGAAATGAATGATCGCGGTGGGAACGGTGCATGATTTTGTTGGCTGCTTTCCTGAGGCCACATGAAATGTAGATGGAGTCAATGATGGGGAGCCTAGTACGTGTGATGGACTAGGCTACATTTACATCACTCTGCATGCTGAATATCCACAGTCTGCTGATGAAATAAAGGTGGTGTGCTTTTTTTGTCTGTTGCTTTAATGTGGTTTGTCCACGCCAGAATGCTGGTAATATTTACACCTTCGAACCTAAAGTTCTCAAATATTTCTACTTTGGTATCATTGATGCTGATTGATGCTGATACTCCACCATGCTTCCTGAAGTCAATAGGTAGCTCCTTCATCTTGCCGACACTGGTGGAGAGCCTGTAGTCCTGATATCATGTACTCCATCTCATGATTGTTTGTGACTCGGCCCACCACACAGTGGTGTCATCTGCAAATTTGTAGATGGTCAGAGTAGAGAGTGGCCACACAGTAGGGAGTATAGTAGGGGAGTAAGAACGCATCCTTGCAGGGCATCAGTGTTGAGAATTATTGTGGAGGATATGTTGTCACCTCTCCTCGCAAATTGTAGTTTAAGGGTCAGAAAGTCACGGATCAAGTGGCAGAGGTGGATGCTGAATCCTAGGTCCACGTAATTAGAGGTGAATTTGCAATGGGATTATGGTTTTGCAAGCAGACCTACAGTCAATAAATAGGAGTCTGACATAGGCAGCCTTGTTGACTAGTGTTCCAGGAATTAATTTTGCGTCCATTGTGGACCTGCTGTGATGGTAGGCAAATGGCAGTGGGTCAGGGTTGTCCTGGTGGCTGGAGTTAATTTGTATCATCACCAGTCTCTTGAAGCTCTTCATTATGGTGGATGTCAGAGCTACTAGATAGTAGTCATTAAGATATCATAATCATAATCGTAATTTATTAGCCAAGTAGGTTTTGCAACATACGAGGAATTTGCCACACAGTCATACCAAATAAGCAACAAGACACAACCACATAAACTTTTAACATAAACATCCACCACAGTGGCTCCTCCACATTCCCCACTGTGATGGAAGGCAATAAAGTCTTATCTTATCACTTTACATGTTACCTAACTTACCTTTGCATTGGGACAATAGGGGTCTTCTTAAAGCAGGTGGGCTTACTGATGGGGATCTCAGAATGGAGAAGTGAGAGGTTAAAGATATCTGTGAATACCTCTAACAATTTACACCAACTTCAACTTGGACATGACAGAACAATGTTGTGATCCAGGGGCAATGCTGTCCAAGATGACCAGATTGTATGGAGCTGTTGTGCACTCTAAATCTAACATTAAAGGTATTACACTTGGACAACCTCCACTCATCAGAAACAAACCTACTGTTAACTTGCTATTGCTGTGAATCAAGCACAGGAACAGAATAAAATTCCTCCTTTTATTTTTATGACATTTCTGATGACCTCCAAGATAATCCTTTCTCTGAACTTTTCTTATACTGATTAATGTAATTTGTTCATGAAAGTTTCACAATAATTATAAATATTAATGTTTGAATGAGTCCAATGATGGACTCTGGGTGGGATGCCTGGTGAGATTGGCTCGATTAGTCTTTTGGGTGGATGGATTAGATATGGTTTATCTGTTCGACGCAAAGTTTGGAGTAATTCAGTGGGCGAGGCAGCATCTATGGAAAAAAGGACTAGGTGACATTTTGGGTCGAGACCCTTCTTCACACTTGACCCTTCTTCAGATTCAACTTCGGGTCACAACCTGAAACGTTACCTATTCCTTTTCTCCAGAGATGCTGTCTGACCCGCTGCATTACTCCAGCTTTTTGTGTCTCATCTTTGGTTTAAACCAGTATCTGCAGTTCCTTCCTACACATGGTTTACCTGTTGTTTTTCTTTTAGGAGGAAGTTTACTCAGCCAGTTTGACTCAAGAAATTGTGCAATTATAGTGGCATAATGGAAAATTCGAAGAGAAGACTGACCACATCACTGGTATTTAAATCATCGGTGTGAACGATGTCATCCTATCCAAAATGAATGCAGCTCCCAAATGCACAAATACAATATGGTATTATTGATGGCTCTGCCCATTGAAAAAAATTGAAAAGTGACTTGACGCCACAGTAACTTTCCACTCCACTGGCTAGACGTGAAAGAAAACACCAACTGATTGCTTTCTTTCTGAAAACTTTGATTATTCTATTCTGAAGATTTATTTCAGAGAAGTATTCCACAGTTAAACTGCTGTTGTTGCTCAGCAGCTACTATTTTGAGCAAACTGGAGTTGCACACAGAGATCTTTTTGTTAAGTACATATTTTGCAGAATTCATCTCACACTGATTCACTGACCAGGACCCACTTGCTCTTCGTTTTTCTCTGTTGCCAAGCAGGCTTCACCATGCTGGTTTCAAGCTTTTTTTTGAGGCTGGGGAGACTTCAATATTTGTTATATATACTGTTTCTTGGTCTGGTTCTGATTTCTGCCTTATTCACCTACACAAAAAACCTTTCACAACACCATCCCATAACATTGAAACAGTGCAAATGTAGCCAGTGTGTCTCTGAATTAGGTGTGTCGGAATGGTTTGACGAGCGTTACGTTTCGAACATGAACCCCATCCTGGTGAAAGGCAACTACACAATTCCTGAGAAGTCGTACAATTGGTGGAAGGTAGGTGGTGCACTTTACAGAGATTGGATCACTTTAAATGAAGGATAATTCCTGGACTGAAATGAAATGTAAGAAAATACTTGATAAATGAAAGAGTATGATAACTAAAAAACTCCCTTGTATATATTCTGGGATTTATAGAAATTCAGATTATTTGTGTGCTCTCAATAGAGATTAAAGTTTTTCAGGATACCACCAGCATTCTGATTTAAAGTCGAAAGATATTTCTGTGAACAGGACATTTTTCTGACTAAACTTTAGAGATATACTACTTTAATGCTTAGTGTCTAGCTTTCAACTAGTTTTTGAAAGAACTAACACTTTCTGTAGGCAACAAAGGACATACAATAAATCCCAGCCTTCCTGGTGACTGTCACATGCCAATAATATTTTTCGATTAAATAAAGGCCCTCTTCAGGTTATCAACAGCGAAATTGTAGATACTCATACATATGAACAAGCTCACAAATAATATTAAATTTGAACGAAAACCAGTCTTAAACAAAACAAAACAAAATCATTGATACTATGTAAGCTTCCCACAGTAATCAGATAGTATTGTGTCTAAAGTACCCAGGCTGCCATTTCCAGCATAGTATGCCACTTAAGAATTGTTTTGGAAACTGACAAGCCATTACTTCCATTGATACTTGTGCAATGATACTTTATGAAACAATATAACATGCAATGTTATTTCAAACCCATTGAAATCAGCAATCAAGAAATCATGGGATTTGTCAAAGGTCATTCGCCATAAAGAAAAAGCGAACAAACTGCTGGCTGTATAGGCTGTGTATAAATTCTTATCTTTATTCATAATTTAGGTATGTTACAATACCTACCTTTAGCGGTGCTGCAGTTCTGCTGCTCCCCGTGTGCGTGACTTTGGCGCCTTTCAGAGGGGAGGGGTGTTTAAAATGCCGTTTTCCCCATGACAGTCCAAATCGATCCATGTCAGGCGATTTCGTCGCTAAAGAGAAATCGCTCCGACATTTCATTCATGAAGCTATTTTTAAACTATGCTAGATTATTTATTAACTAGAGTAGTTTAAAAATCAGCTTCTAAAGCTCTGAACGCCAACAGCAGAACGGACCTAACGTAGGCGATAAAAGAAGCTACACAGTTTATTTTTACAAAAAAACATGGTTCTTAGGAAGGCTTTAATCAAATTTTCCTGTTGCGAAAAGGGGGGGGGGGGGGGGAAATGTATGAACCACCAGTATTTTTCATACCAACTTCACCGCAAACCACAATGTTCCAATCCACCGCATTCCACTAAAACCCAATCGCAAGTTGATTAAAATGGCCATTAATTTACAGGCATTAAACACTAAATTGCTTCCATTTGGCCTATACATTCATGAAAATGAGATTTAAAAATCATGTTATATTGTGTGAATTTGGACACTTAGGCAATTTAAAAAAGTTTATATTTTCTCAAGAAATGGATAGATGTTTAGATCTAGTAATTGAATTTTGTAATTAGCTACAATTAGATAACTAATTAATTATATGCTTTAATTTCAAGTCATCCAAGTAAGATTGTTTCATATTTGTTTCAGAATGCTTCAATCTATAATAACTGAAAATTTCATTGAGTTCTCTTAATTTTTAAGAAAGTTATGGGCTTTTGACTGTCTTTGATTACAGCTTTTGTGTTATGTCAATGGAAAGGCAATGGGGAACAAGATGCTAATTTCCGAGTATGAAAATGGCCATAACTTTTTTAATACTGAAGATATGAAAGTGAATTAGGTTTCAAATTAAACTGATTTTTATGCTTTATCTGATGAGATAAATTGCAGACTTGATTTTTAAAATCTCAAAATTTTGTAACATTGCTACATAATTCACGTGGTAAAATATATTTAATCTGAGGAACGGGGATGCCAGGTACCGGGAGAGTGAGGTGTAACAGCGAGAGAGAGAGAGGGGGCAGATGCGAGTGGGAGACAGGGGAGAGCATGCACACAGACCTGTGCCTCACCCGCAGCCAGGATTGAACCCAGGTCCCTGTCGCCGCAAGCGCTAACGAACCACCGCTGGCCCGCCCCGTCTACAACCCCCCCCCCCCCCCCCACCACCACCACCACCACCACCTGGACAGGCAGCATCCCCGGAGAAAAGGAATAGATGGCGTTTCGGGTAGAGATCCTTCTCCAGAGATGTGCCTGACCCGCCGAACCACCGCAGCACCCCGTGTGCATCCCCGCCGGTAACCGGCGCTCGTCCCCTGCCAGCTCCGAGGAGGTCAACCGACAGCCACTGGACGAGGAGAGAGGTGCAGCCAATGGTCCTTGACCCGCCGGGGAACGGACTCCGGGAGCCCGAGCAGAGCCGAGCTGGAACAAGCGCCTCCCTCCCGCACCGGCTGCAAGCCTGTTCTGGCGTCCCACCTGTCCAGGGCCACCCCGAACAGGGACGGGACACCCGGGAGGGGACGGGGATGGGGACGGCCCAGCAGCAACTCAACAGTGCCCGCAGCGCCGAAGGCCTGGTCCCAACCACAGACGCCGACCCCACACAGCAGCACGATCTCACTCACTGAAGCATGAAGCAATAAAAAAGACAAAGTGATATAACCATATAACCATATAACAATTACAGCTTGGAAACAGGCCATCTCGGCCCTTCTAGTCCATGCCGAACACTTACTCTCACCTAGTCCCATCTACCTGCACTCAGACCATAACCCTCCATTCCCTTCCTGTCCATATACCTATCCAATTTATTTTAAAATGATAAAATCGAACCTGCCTCCACCACTTCCACTGGAAGCTCATTCCACACAGCTACCAATCTCTGAGTAAAGAGGTTCCCCCTCATGTTACCCCTAAACTTCTGTCCCTTAATTCTCAAATGATGTCCTTTGTTTGTATCTTCCCTACTCTCAATGGAAAAAGCTTATCCACATCAACTCTGTCTATCCCTCTCATTATTTTAAAGACCTCAATCAAGTCCCCCCTTAACCTTCTGTGCTCCAAAGAATAAAGACCTAACTTGTTCAACCTTTCTCTGTAACTTAGGTGCTGAAACCCAGGCAACATTCTAGTAAATCTCCTCTGTAATCTCTCTATTTTGTTGACATCTTTCCTATAATTTGGCGACCAAAATTGTACAGCATACTCCAGAATTGGCCTCACCAAT